>PVKV010002509.1:123812-166589 GCA_004027835.1 Alouatta palliata
AAAAAAAAAAAAAAAAAAAAAAAAAAGATAAAGGAAAGAAAAAGCCATAAAGAAGAAAGCAAGGCTGGGCACAGTGGCTCACACCTGTAATCCCAGCACTTTGGAAGGCTGAGGTGGGAGGATCATGAGGTCAGGAGTTCAAGACCAGCCTGGCCAACATGGTGAAACTCTTTCTCTACTAAAAATACAAAACTTAGGCAGGTATGGTGGTATGTGCCTGTAATCCCAGCTACTCAGGAGGCTGAGGCAGGAGAATTACTTGAACCCTGGAGACAGAGGTTGCAGTGAGCCGAGATCACATCATTGCATTCCAGCCTGGGCAATAGAGTGAGACTCTGTCTCAAAAAAAAAAAAAGAAACAAAGAAAGAAAGAAAAAATTATTCATAATAGCACTGCCTAAAGACCATCAATGTCAGTATTCTGCTATATTTAATTCTGGTCTTTTTGAGATTTATATGCAGTATCAACATTTATAAAACCATCCTGTGGATACATTTTGCATCCTGCCTTTTTCACTGAGAATAATGTCAGTGGTGAGCGTCTCCAGGTGCAAATGCATTGTTTCTTACCTGGGTCTATGGCGATTATAGACTCTAGTTCTCTGATCTTCTGAGAAGCGGACACTGACACGGTGCTGTAGTGCAGAGGATCCTGGGAAATGTGATGGACCTCTGGAATTCTCTCAGCGGTGAGACAGCCAGCTGGAGCCTTTGCATCCTTCAGGTCAGTCATAACTGTGCAGCCTGGCATGCTGGCAAAAGCCAGTGGGGCCCCTAAAACACACAACAGGAGGGTCTGAGCCCAGCCACGCCATCAAACCCAGTCTACCCTCATCTAGCCCACCGTTGATAGGCAAGATGGCACCCGGCCATCAACTCAGCTTAGGCACTCCCTATGCCACCTGTTGGCACCAAGGTCAAAACAAACTGGTTTGTGGCTACATCAAGTTCCATTTAAACAGCTGCCTCTAATCTCTAGGAAAGTAAAGACGAGTTGAATATGGGTTGAAAATAAGTGAGATATAGCCACAGCTATAGCTACAGCTCTAAGCGATTCCATCAATTGAACCCATGGATATCAGAAGTATTTACCGGATTCTTAAAACTCAGGAAGCCATCTTGCTTTGCTTTCCAGCAAATGTTAGATTTGGAACTCTCTGTGAGCATTGTTTCTATTTTTCCTTATATCACTTATATTTTGCTTTGATTTATGTTAGTTTTGTTCTTTAAAGACTCCCCCTTGCTAGATTTCAGGCAATGTGAAACACTCTAGCATAGTTATTAAGGAGTGGTTTTAGGATTGTGAATATACTTGAATTTGAGATGTGACTTTATTGACTTTATTCTTTTTTTTTGTTTGTTTTTTTGAGATGGAGTCTTGCTCTGTTGGCCAGGCTGGAGTGCAATGGCACAATCTCGGCTCAATGCAACCTCCACCTCCCGGGTTTAAGGGATTCTCCCGCCTCAGCCTCCCAAGTAGCTGGGATTACAGGCGTGCACCACCATGCCTGGGTAATTTTTGTATTTTTAGTAGAGACAGGTTTCACCACGTTGTCCATACTGGTCTTGAACTCCTGACCTCAGGAGATCTGCCCGCCTCCACCTCCCAAAGTGCTGGGATTACAGGTGTGAGCCACCATGCCTGGCCTGGCTTTATTCTTTAATCCTGTTTATTTGACTGTAAAGTAATGATAATGCCTCATACGGCTGTTGTCAGAACAAAATTGGAAAGTGTACATTAAAGTGTTTAGCGGGCTGGGTGTGGTGGCTCATGCTTGTAATCCCAACATTTTGGGAGGCAGAGAAGGGTGGATCACCTGAGGTCAGAAGTTTGAGACCAGTCTGGCCAACATGGTGAAACCCCGTCTCTACTAAAAATACAAAAATTAGCTGGGCATGGTGGTATGCCTGCAATCCCAGCTACTTGGGAGGCTGAGGTGGGAGAATTTCTTGAACCTGGGAGGCGGACGCTGCAGTGAGCCGAGATCGTGCCACTGGACTCCAGCCTAAGCAACAGAGCAAGACCCCGTCTTAAAAAAAAAAAAGTGTTTAGCATACTCATGTGGTTTAAAAAAGAAAAAAAAATTTTTTTTAAGTGTTTAGCAAAGTGCTGTTTCAGAGTAAGCCCTCAATAAATGATGGTTTACATAATTCAACAAGTACCATATATATATATTAATTAATTTTTTTTTGAGACATCCTTGCTCTGTCACCCAGGTTGGAGTGCAGTGGTGTAATCTCATCTCACTGCAACCTCTGCCTCCCAGGTTCAAGCAATTCTCCTGTCTCAGCCTCCTGAGTAGCTGGGATTATAGGCATGCACCACTACCCCCAGCTAATTTTTGTATTTTTAGTAGAGACAGTTTCACCATGTTGGGTAGGCTGATCTCGAACTCCTGACCTCAGGTGATCCACTCATCTTGGCCTCCCAGAGTGCTGGGATTACAGGCGTGAGCCACTGCACCTAGCCTCATACACACACACACACACACACACACACACACATATATATATACTTGTTGTTGTTGTTGTATTTTAGAGACAAGGCCTTGCTCTGTTGCCCAGGCTGGAGTACAGTAGTGCAACACAGCTCACTGCAGCCTCAAACTCCTGGACTCAAGTAAGTCTCCTGCCTCAGCCTCCCACAGTGCTGGGATTACAGGCATGAGCCATGGAGCCTGGCCTGACCGATGCAGTATCTTACTCATTCTTAGTTTCTTGTGCCTAGCTCATTAAGTGCTTAACACCATACTGTTTCCCTCTTCTGTCTTCTTCAGTGTCATTATTGTCCTTGAGTACTCATCTCCACTCAGCTGTATGCTCCTGGAGAAGAGTGACCATTGCTCACTCATTTCAGGATCCCACAGACTGCCTTGCACATAATAGGTGTTCAATAAATGCAGATGTGGATTGAGTAAATAAATCTTGGATTTCACAGAAACAACAAAGTTTCTTTCTTTCTTTCTTTTCTCGAGTCAGAGTCTCGCTCTCTGTCACCCAGACTGAAGTGCAATGATGCGATCTCAGCTCACTGCAACCTCCACCTCTGGGGTTCAAGCGATTCTTATGCATCAGCCTCACAAGTAGCTGGAATTACAGGTGTGTGCTACTACACCCGGCTAATTTTTATATTTTTAGGAGAGACAGGGTTTCACCATGTTGGCCAGGCTAGTCTTGAACTCCTGATCTCAAGCGATCAGCCCACCTCAGCCTCGCAAAGTACTGGGATTACAGGCGTGAGCCACCATACCTGCTTAAAGTTTCATATTTAATAGAAAGCCAGAGTGAGCCAGCACTTTAAAATAAAAGTCTGACAGACACATAACTTTCAGATTTGATGTGTAAGGGGCAGAAGTCATGAATCTGATGATGTCATCATTGTCTGGCTGTGTTTTGGGCAGCACCTAAAACTGGTCACTCCAAAGCCAGGTATACATCAAAACAGTCAGCTCAGAGCATGACACAAGCTTTTGTCTCCATTAGTTGTGAGGTCTGCAGCAAATAATCTATTGCTAATAGCAGTTTAAATATTGAAGTTCAGGTTAGGCATGGTGGCTCATGACTATAATCCCAGCACTTTGGGAGGCCAAGGTGGAAGGATCGCTTGAGCCCAGGAACTTGAGACGAGCCTGGGCAACATAGTGTGATCCCATCTCTAAGAAATTAAAATTAGCTGGGCATGGTGGTGCATGCCTGGGGTTCCAGCTACTCCAGAGGCTAAGGTGGGAGGATAGCTTGAGCTTAGGAGGTCAAGGCTGCAGTGAGCCATGATCATGCCACTGCATTCAGCCTGGGTGACAGAGCGAGACCCTCTCTCAAAAAAATAAGAATAAAAATAAAGGAAGTTTGAGAATGATTCAGGGTTGTCCCTGTCTGATGTCACTAGTTCTCCTCTATGATCAACTGTGCCATCGCTGTCAGAACTAAAGGGCTGGGGTGTGCTGGGGTGCCCATGGCAGTGAGACCTCTGCAGGGCACCTGCCACGGCCAGTGGTGGGAAAGTGGTGAGGCCACTGGGCTGGGGGACATTTTCTGCATGTACGTGTGTGTGTCTACGCACATGCCCACACACACACTCAGAAAAGACCACAAGCACCCAGAGGACTCCCTCCCGTCCCATGGAACACTGTACTCCGAGGCCCGGATGCATGCCTGATACGTAGCAGGTTCTCAACACGTGTAAGTAAACAAACGAAAGAATGGAAGCCTGTGGATCTTGGCAGCCACGCCTCCTCACCACATAGGGATGATCATTCCCTCTCATGAGGCCATTCTGAGAGCTGAACTCTCATGAATGCTTTCAAAATAAATTAAAGTAACACTAGATTCTGTGCTTACAGCGCAAGTGTGGCTGGTCCGGCCAGAATTTTCCAGTGTCCATGACCATGGTCTGCAGTAGCTGTTATTTTTCATGGTTCTGTCACCTTCCTAGCTTACTGTGAGCTCACGAGGGTGCCCCTGTGTGTCTCTTTATTGTAATATCACCCAAGGCCTTTGAAAAAAAATGTATGGCTGCTGGCCTTGTTTATTATAATCACCTTGCAAATACCATGGGAAATGATTTGTTTAGTTATATTTCTTGGCTTCACCTTTGTTTTCAAGGCCACACCAATCTCCAGAATGTCTCAAAAGGCCACGCTAAAGGTTAGTCCCCCTGCTGGGATGGGTGGGGGTGTTTCAGCAGATAAAAATATGCTTAATCAAAATACTGGAGTAAGCAGCTCATGCCTGTCATCTCTGTGACTAAGGAGGCCAGGGCAGGAGAATCACTTGAGGCCAGGGCTTTGAGACCAGCCTGGACAATGTAGCAAGACCTCATCTCCACAAACAATTTGTAAAATTTGTTTGGGTACAGTGGCATATGCCTGTAGTCCCAACCACCTGGGAGGCTGAGGTGGGAGGATCACTTGACCCCAGAGGTTTGAGGCTGCAGTGAGCTATGATGGTGCCACTGAACTCCAGCCTGAGTAATAGAGTGAGACCCTGAGAAAGAAAGAAAGAAAGAAAGAAAGACAGAAGGAAGGAAGGAAGGAAGGAAGGAAGGAAGGAAGGAAGGAAGGAAGGAAGGAAGGAAGGAAGGAAAAAGAAAGAAAAAAAGAAAGGAAGGAGGGAGGGAGGGAGGAAGAAAAAGAGAGAGAAAAAAGAGAAAGACAGAACACAGAGAAAGAAAGAACACAGAGAAAGGAAGGAAGGAAGGAGAGAAGGAAGGAAGAAAGAAGAAAGAAAAAGAGAGGGAGGGAGGGAGGAAGAGAAAGGGAAAGGGAAGGGAGAAAGGGGAAGAGGGAGGGAGGCAGGGAGAGAGGGAGGGAGGGAGGAAGGAAGGAAGGAAGGAAGGAAGGAAGGAAGGAAGGAAGGAAGGAAGGAAAGAAAAAGAAACATATTTAATCAAAACATATTTGAAGCCAGATGTGGTGGCTCACTCCTGTAATCCAAGCACCTTGGGATGCCAAGGTAGGCAATCACTTAAGGCCAGGAGTTCAAGACCAGCATGGCCAACATGGCAAAACCTCGTCTCTACTAAAACTACAAAAATTAGCCAGGTGTGGTGGCATGCACCTGTAATTCCAGCTACTTGGGAGGCTGAGGCGTGAGAATCACTCTAGTCTGGGAGGTGGAGGTTGCAGTGAGCCAAGAATGAGTGAGCCATTGCACTTCAGCCTGGGTGACAGAGCAAGACTGTGTCTCAAAAAAACCAAAAAACCAACTACAAGAAAAATGTGAGTTATAAGATAAAGTGCTCTGGTGAGGAACTCCAGCCCTCGGACTAAAAGAAGGAAACCAGAGACATATTCACTGTAGCCGTAGGCCTCCGTTTTGTGTTTTGTTTTACGGCTTTATTTTTAAATCGCTGTACTGCAAGACTGTGCTTTCAAGAACTAGACCCCACTGGGCTCCATCCTAGGGCAGAGTGATTGTCCTGTGATCACCCAACGTACCGCAGCTGCTGACAGCTCCGAGACTGGTCAGCGGAGAAGGCCAGAACACTGGGACCTCCCCTGGGGGACACACCACGGCATCCCCGTAGTCAGGTTTGGAAAGCTCTTTGATTCCCAACAGTTCTGCAGATGGAAAAGGAAAATGTAATTGCCTCAGCAGGGAGCACCCAATTAGAACCTAAAAAAGAAACTCAAGTTGCAGGATTATTTTAAATGGTATTTGAGGAAGAGGTGAAGGAGAACAGGGCTTTAGGCTTTGTTAACGCAAGGTACTCCATAATTTACAGTCCATGTGGAGTGCAGATTTCAGAACACAGCATCTCAAACTCCATGGTGTGATTTCTGGAAAGAGCCTTGGGTGCGTTGAGTCTAGTCCTCGCGTTGTGCAGATTGCTGCCGAAGTCAGCCTTGGTGAGTTGATCTTGGTCCAGGCTGAGTTCCATCTCATGCACCTAACCTCAGCTTGATCACCAGCAGCAACCTAATCCTGAAGACAGCAAAGATGGATGCGCTGGGCCCAATCCATCTCCGCTAATGATAAAACTCCTCAGCAGACACCGTCCTGGTAGGTGGCCCCGAAAAATCATTCTCATGGGATGAAGTTAGCAAGTGCTGATTGCATTTTCGCAAACGGCTAGGTTCTGTCTAATTTTGTTGGTTACACAGCTGAGCAAGTTCAGGTATGCCAACCTTGTACCCTCATCCCAGGCCCAGTCACAAGCTCTTATCAGGCCCTCGGAGAGCCTCCAAGAGGCCTGCACGGCTTCTTGATATTGGCTGTTCATCTTGGATTTGTTCACTCACTCTCAGATTGAGTTAATATGCTGGGGATCAATGGATTTTGGCTCAAATTAACATTTAGAACAAAGCCATCTCCTACTCAATATATCAGTGAATAGCAGCCCAGATTAGAGGTTGCTTTGAGCTCAAATCTCTGGACAAAGAGCCGGGCTGCCACCCTTGGCTTTCCCCAACCCCAGATTCATTGGAAGTTCATAGGAGCTTTACGTTTACGTGATCCCCAGTGGGTGAGCGTGTAGAGAAAAAAGTTCTATCCAAATGGTGTGCGTCCTCTGCTCTCACACCACAATAACAGTCATCAACACAGAAGACCCCGTGACCAGATTTGTGGGAGTTTCTCCCCACCATCAAGCAAGAGGCACCAGCTGGGTGCCTTCCAATTCCATTCCACCTGGATATCAGAACCCACGGGTTGGAGGCTCAGTCCCAACGGCTGCCCCCAACAGACACCAGTTGAAAGTCTGGGCCTCCGGAACTTCTAACCAACTGGCCTCCAGTTTGATGAGCCCTCTTTGGGTTTGATTAATTTGCTGGAGCAGCTTACAGACCTTGAGGGAACATTTACTGATCTTTACCAGTTTATTATAAAGGATATTGCAGGCTGGGTATGGTGGCTCATGCCTGTAATCCCAGCACTTTGGGAGGCCAAGATGGGCAGATCACTTAAAGCCAGGAGTTCAAGACCAGTCTGGCCAACATGGTGAAACCCCATCTATACTAAAAATACAAAAATTAGCCAGGCATGGTGGCTCATATCTGTAGTCCCAGCTGCTTGGGAGTCTGAGGCAGGACAATCGCTTGAACCCAGGATACAGAGGTTGCAGTGAGCTGAGATTGCAACACTGCACTCCAGCCGGGGCGACAGAGGGAAACTGTGTCTCAAAAATAAATACATAAAATAAAATAAAAATAAAGGATATGGCAAGGAATGCAGATGAAGAGATGCCCGGGATGAGGTGTGGGGGAAGGGTTGTGGAGCTTCCGTGCCCTTCCTGGGCACCACCCTCTAGGAACCTGCATGGTTCAGCTATGTGGAAGCTTGCTGAAGTCTACCCTCTTGGGGTTTTACGGATGCTTCATTGCATAAGCATGATTGATTAAACCATCAGCTGTGGGTAATCAACTTGACCTTTAGCCCCTCTTTCCTCCGTGGAGGTTGCAGGGAGGGGTGGAGCTGAAAGTCCTAACCCTCTAATCCTACCTTAGTCTTTCCACTGACCAGCCACACCCTGAACCTGTCAGACAAAATACAGCATTTTGGAGGTCCCCAAAATTTTAGGAGTCATAAGCCAGGAATTATGGACAAAAACATATATAAAAGTCAAAAATTTTAGGACTCATAAGCCAGGAATTGTGGACAAAAACATATATATATGTATTTTTTTTCCTACATATATATTAGAAGCCTCCATAAAAACCCAAGAGGATACGATATATGTAAACTTACACCACAACGAGACTGGTTATTCTGCCAAGGGTGGCACCTTTAAACCTGAGTGGCATCAGTAAGCCCAGCCCTGATACAGCCGCTGGAGCTTTGGAGCCTGATTCAGGGCCTTTGCCCCTGGAGACCCCTGAGAAAAAAAGACAAGCCATGGGAGCTCAGGAACGTAGCAAGCTCCTGCCTGCTTCTCAGGCCCCACTTCAACAGAGGCTGTCAGGGTCACAGGCAGGATCGAGAGAGACTCACCTGGGTCACCGATGTGAACAGGTTGTCCCTGCTCACCCCCTAGGGAGCAGCTGGCCCGCACCAGCCTTTCCAGCTTGTCCTTGGGAATGGGCCTCATTGTAACCACCAGAGGGCAGCAGAAGCCAGCATGGGTAGCACAAGGCACGGTTGTCTGACCAAAAAAAAATCAAGTGAAAATGTTAAAAAATGGAATTAGCACAGATCCAAGCTCTGAGCACCAAGAGTTCAAGGCAGCTAAATGAGGGAGGAGTCGCTGTTATAGAAATCAGCTTCTATTTTTATGTGACATAGAGAGGGGGAGTTTGCTGCTAATTACTGGTTGAAAATAGGGGATCTTAACTTTTTGTGTGCCATGGACCCTTTTGGTAGATTAGTGCAGCTGTGGACCCCTGGTCAGAGCAATGCTTTTAACTGCATACAAGAAAATGCACAGGATTCCAAAGGAGACCGATTATCTTGCAAGCACAGTTACCAAATAATGGGAAAACATGGCCCGGCACAGGCTCACACCTGTAATCCCAGCACTTTGGGAGGCTGAGGCAGGCAGATCACCAGGTTAGGTGTTCAAGACCAGCCTGGCCAGCATGGTGAAACCCCATCCCTACTAAAAATACAAAAATTAGCCAGGCGTGGTGGCTCGTGCCTGTAGTCCCCGCTACTTGGGGGCTGAGGCAGGAGAATTGCTTGAACCCAGGAGGCAGAGGTTGCAGTGAGCTCAGATTGTGCCGCTACACTCCAGCATGGGTGACGGAGCAAGACTCCATCTCAAAAAAAAAAAAAAAAAAAAGGAAAACTGTGAGACAACAATATGCATGCTTCCTCAGTACCAGCCTAAGAAATGAGATCCACTATCATTGAAACTCTGAAGTAGGGATCGGCATACAGGATATTTCTGAGACATCAGGAAGAACTCTAATGTGATATGAAGATATGTGATTTCCGTTGGCAGCCATGAAGTCACAGGGTCTGCTGATAGGACAGCCGTTTGTTGCCTACATTCATAATTGAAAGAAATGCTAAATGTGACTTGAGGTTATGAAAATAAAACTCAGGCTGGGCATGGTGGCTCGTGCCTGTAATCCCAGCACTTTGGGAGGCTGAGAAGGATAGATGGCTTGAGCCCAGAAGTTCAAGACCAGCCTGGATAATATGGTGAAAACCCATCTCTACAAACAAAAGCAAAAACAAACATAAATTAGCTTGGTGTGGTGGCATGTGCCTGTAGTTCCAGCTACTTGGGAGGCTGAGATGGGAGGATCTCTTGAGCCCAAGAGTTTGAGACTGCAGTGAGCTGTGATTGTGCCACTGCACTCCAGGCTGGGCGACTGAGCAAGAACTGCCAAAAATACAATACGGTACAATACAGTGCAGTACAGTACAATATAATATTATAATACATTAGAATACAAAGCAATACAGAAGGAAGGAAGGAAGGAAGGAAGGAAGGAAGGAAGGAAGGAAGGAAGGAAGGAAGGAAGGAAGGAAGGAAGGAAGGAAGGAAAGAAGGAAGGAAAGAAGGAAGGAATCTGGTGCACTCACCTTGACAAGTAAGGACTGGAAGAAGCACAGCAGACAGGTCCCAGAGAGGCCACCTGTGCTGTTTGTGACTGCCAGAGGCCACCTCCAGCCAAGAACATCACCTGGCTTTCTGGACAGAGACCTAACCCAGGAGCTACTGCCTGGCCCAGGCTGTACCACAAATCCCTGGGCATTTACAGGGAGGAAGGCAGGAGGAAAACGTACTTTTAAGGAAGGAAGGAAGAAAGGAAGGGAGGAAGGGAGAGAGAAAAATGTATTTTTTCCCCATCCAATATCATGAAGCCTCTGAATTTCTGCAGGGGCCGTGGCCACAGGTAAACAGCCTCTGGTGAATCAGGGGCTGAGGGAGGCAAGGGGGGACATCACAGGAGGAGCTGGTGTCCGCTCTGCCTCCTGAACCCACACCAGCGACAAGCCTGGCCCCAGACCCCACGGAGCGCTGCCTGATTCCTCCTGCCTTCACAGAAGTTCCCCGGTTTGATCTGTGTGACTTTCACTGGTGTTTTGTTCCCCCACCCCACCTCCTGAATGGTTTCTGGTGCCTGCAATAGAGCTTATGAAAGATTTAGGATATGGCCAGGACTGTAATCCATGGTGACAGCCTTGGCCACCACCTAAAGGGCTTGCTATCACCACCCTGGTGGCAGCAGGATGAAACCTCGGGGTGCCTGCCAGCAGTGTCTGCATAACAGCACCCAGGAGAGGGGACGCGATGGAGCAACAGGCAGAGCCAGGCAGCGCTCCCCAAGGCTGAGACACATCCCGTCCGGGGTGGGGGCGGGGGCAATGGAATCCCGGATGGCTGTCCGGCCCTCTCTCCCTGCAGCCCAGGGGCAGAGGCATGGATGATAGACTGAAAGCTATGTGATAAGCCTCAGGGTCAATGAGGCTGTGTTGAGCACTTACTTGCACCTTTGTAAGCAACAAACAGCCGCGGTATCAGCAGCTCTTGTGACAGCAAAGCGTCATTTAATTGTCACATCTCTGCTATTGACACCGTGCAGATGGAAGCCAGGAGTTCCGGGTTCCCATCTGGCTTTGGGACTTGGGCAAGTCCTTTTTTCTCTTTAGACCTTGGTTTCCTCATCTAAAATGACAGTCTGCACGTGATGAGCCATGGGGCCCTCTCAGCTCCCGCCTCCTACAAAGGGCGGCGTGTTCCAGAGCCAGAGCCTGCCCTGGGTGCCCGCCAGAGCTGGGGTCCCATCCCCACCCTTCCTTAGCTTCAGCACACACTTCACCCATGAGCGCAGCATGGACTATGGGCAGCTTTGTTTCTGATCAAAGGCAGCTGGGGCCTCTCTGGCAGGAGCCCAAACCAAGACATTTTAATAAATGTCCCAGAGTCCCAGATGAAATCTCCGATCCAAGTCCTCCATAAAGAAAGAAACCTGGAGCCTGGCTGTTCATGCTGGCTGACCACTGATGGAGCAGAGTGAATTCTCAGACTTTACCAACAAATGTCCAGGAAGGGTCTGTGGAACGAGGGAATCTGGTGCACTCACCTTCACAAGTAAGGGCTGGAAGAGGCACAGCGGGCAGGTCCCAGAGAGGCCGCCTGTGCTGTGTGTGTGACTGCCAGAGGCCACCTCCAGCCAAGAACATGACCCGGCTTTCTGGACAGAGACCTAACCCAGGCGCTTACCGCCTGGCCCAGGCCCTGCCTCAAATCCCTGGGCATTTACAGAGCCAGACTCATCCCCCCTGGCTGAGGCTCCCCCGAGCCAGGGAGGATTTTTTAAAATCTCACTGAGATGCCTGAAGTGAAAGGAGCCAGGAAAATTCCAAGGGGGTTTGGTTTACAGCACAGAACCATGAAGAAGGGCCACACTGGGTTCTCCCAGAGGGGAGTGGGATCGAGGCTGGCTCAGAGAGATCGATCATTTCTCCTGGGCAATGATCGATCGATCATGCTGTCCCCACCCCAGGAGTATGTAAGTTGATCTGCATTTTCGGGCCATTCTGCCCTTGTGGGTTGTGGGCTGTGACCCTACCTTGTATGCACTCCCCTGGCTGTGACCTGCTGGGTCTCTTCTGGGGAGTCCCGCTTTCTCCAAGGCCTCCTCCAGGGAGAAGCTGCAGCCCAGGAGGAAGGCCACCATATCCTTCAGCTGCTCCGAGAACTGCTCCAGCGATGTCAGGCTGCCGGTGCAGGCACCCGACTCGTATTTCCAGAACTGGGGACGGCTCATGCTGGGGACACAAGGGAAAGCAGACTCTCACTGTGGCCCCTGATAATACACTATAGAAGGGCTACGGAGAGAGAAGAGGATATCTAGTGCTGACATTTCCAGCCCTGGCACTGGGGTAGGGGCATAGTTTTCAGCAGGGGACCTTGCTGGCATCCTTCAAATGTCCCCACATTGGAAATGATTGAATCAGCATGTATAGAACACACCCCCACCTCCCACCCAGTGTGCTTCCTATCCCCTCCATCCAAGTCAAGCCAAACCACCAAGAAAGGTAAATGGTGGTGGGGCACAGTGGCTTATGCCTGTAATCACAGGACTTTGGGAGATCAAGGCAGGTGGGTCCCTTGAGCTCCGGAGTTCAAGACCAGCTTGGGCAACATGGTGAAACCCTGCCTATACTAAAAATATAAAAATTAGCCAGGCATGGTGGCGAACACCTGTAACCTAGCTACTCAGGAGGCTGAGGCAGGAGAATCACTTGCACCTGGGAGGTGGAGGTTGTAGTAAGCCAAGATGGCGCCACTGCACTCCAGCCTGGGCAATGAAGTGAGACTCTGTCTCAAAAAAAAAAAAAAAAAGAAGAAGTAAATGGTGCCCTCTCTGCTATGGAGGTGAGGCCAGCAGCCCAAAAGGGACAGAGGACATGTATCTTGGGGAAACCTCTCAGTGCTAGCAGTGGGTGCGGCTTTTCTCTTCCCTTAGAGGAAACACTTCTTTAGGGCTGAAAGACTTCTTTGGCTACAAGCTTGTTCTTTACTCATCCAAACTCTTACTGAGCCAGTCCTCCATGTCGGGCACATGCTGGGTGATGGGGCTAGAGTAATGGAGAGGACACCGTCCCAGCCTTTGTTTTTTTATTTTACGTTTTCCGATTTTTTTTTTTTTTGAGACAGAGTCTTGCTCTGATGCCCAGTTTGAAGTGCAGTGGAGCCACTGCGGTTCACAGCAACCTCTGCCTCCCAGGTTCAAGTGATTCTCCCGCCTCAGCCTCCAGAATAGACGGGATTATAGGCCTGTGCCACTATGCCTGGTTAATTTTTATATTTTTAGTAGAGACAGGTTTCACCATGTTGGTCAGGCTGATCTCGAACTCCTGATCTCAGGTGATCCACCCTCCTCAGCCTCCCAAATTGCTGAGATTACAGGCAGGAGCCACCCTGCCTGGCACATCCCAGCCTTTAAAGAGCTTGTAATCCTACATTGATAGGCAACACTTCGCAGAAAACAGACACTTGAAATACACAGCAGTGAATGTCAACCGTCTAAGTAGAGTGACACAGAGAAGGAAGAAATCGATTCTCTCCCACAAAGGAGTTAGGTGCTGGGTCTTGAGGCATGAATAGGAGTTCACCAGGTGGACAAGGAAGAAAGCACACTCAGACAGAGGGAGCGGCATGTGGAAGCTCACTGGGGGAATCTGTTCTAGGAGTCTCCAAGTTGGCAGCATGGGAGGCTCCAGGGAAAAATGTAAAGGCACAATCGTGGGTCCAGATGGGGTCTCCAAAGGACCTTCCCGTCCTAAAATGATCATGACAGAATGTTCCTGGGGAGGTTTCTGTCTGGGGCACTGGTTGGGGATGACTGGAGCGTCAGGGGTCAGAGGAGAAACAGCTGGGCCAGGATGCACGGGTCTTGAGATCAGGCTGAGGTCCAAGCCATAAGAAGATGCAGAATAATTTTATTGTATTTTTTATATATATTTTTTGAGACAGGATCTCGCTCTGTTGCCCAGGCTGGAGTGCAGTGGCATGATCTCAGCTCACTGCAGCCTCAACCTCCTGGTCTCAAGCAATCCTCCTCAGCCTCCCGAGTAGCTTGGACCACAGGTGCACACTGCTATGCCCAGCTATTTGTTTAAAAAAATTTTGTAGAGACCAGGTCTTCCCCATGTTGCCCAGGCTGGTCTCAAACTCCTGGGCTCAAGCCATCCTCCTAACTCAACCTTCCAAAGGGCTGGGATTACAGGCACAAGCCATGGGACCTGGTCTAAAGGAGTTTTAAGAGGAGAGTCAGCCAGGCGCGGTGGCTCACGCCTGTAGTTCAAGCACTTTGGAGTCCAAGGCGGGCGGATCACCTGAGGTCGGGAGTTCAAGACCAGCCTGACCAACATGACGAAACCCCGTCTTAAAGAAAAAAAGGAAAAAAAAAAAGAGTCACGTGATCAGGTTTAGCATTAGGAAAAGTCACTCTGCTGGGAGGGCAGACAATGACAGGGCTGGGGAAGAGAGGATGAGACTAGGGCCAGGCCAGGGAAGATGCGAGTTTGTGCTCGTGCCGTGGGAAATGTGGACTCGCGGGAGAAGTACATGGCCGCAGAATCAGTGGGGCCATTTACTAGATAGGTTACAGTTTGACAGTCTGGGAGAAAATACACAATATGTCTGTCTCTGGGTGTTGGTAATACAAGTGTTTTTAATTTTCTTCTTAATTCTCTGCAGGCAGGTTTCTGGCTTGGGTGATGGAGGAGACAGATGGCAGAGCCAGTGGGATTTATCCAGGGCTGGAATTTCTCCATGATCCCAAAGATCATAGCCAGGGTGAGGGCCAGGTGATAGGGGGAGGGGTCAGAACGGTGGGGAGGGCAGCTCATTCCTGAGCAACAGTCACAAGTGAGGCTCTGTGCCAGGTACTCTGAGGGTCCCTGAGGCTGGACAGAGAGGCCCCTGATGACAGAGACACCTGGTTACAGCACCTGGACACTCACCAGCTTTAACCCACAGTAACCCAGGCTTTTTACCTAGTCTCTGAGATAGCACCTTTAGCGGGCAGCATCCACTTTTCTGGCTCACTTTGGCCCAACAGGGGCAGAGGACCAATGTTGGCCTGGCAGAATCTTTCAAAGGCTGGAGCAAGGGACCTGGGCAGGACCACCAGGCTGGCTGGTCGGAGCTCTGGGTAGGGTGAGAGAAGGGAAAAATATATAGTGAGCTGTTTCTTGGCAGATACTTTCTGATTTTTTTTTTTTTTTTTTTGAGATGGAGTTTCGCTCTTATTGCCGAGGTTGGAGTGCAATGGTGCGATCTCAGCTCACTGCAACCTCTGCCTCCCAGGTTCAAGCAATCCTCTTGCCTCAGCCTCCTGAATAGTTGGGATTACAGGTGTCAGCCACCACACCTGGCTAATTTTGTGTATTTCTAGTAGAGATGGGGTTTCACCATGTTGACCAGGCTGGTCTCGAACTCCTGGGCTCAAGTGATCTGCCTGTCTTGGCCTCCCAAAGGGCTGGGATTACAGGTACGAGCCACCCCACCCAGCCTAATATAAATTTTGATTGAAGCATTACCTACACTCAAAAAAGTGTAGGCTTCAGACAAACACACACAAACCTACAGCTTGATGGACTTCCAGGAAATGAATGCACCCCTGTAACCAGCATCCAGATCAAGGAACAACAGCCAACTCTCCTGACTTCTAGTGCCACATCTTACTATTGCCTGTTCTTGGACTTCGTATAATAGAATCATATACCATGTGTCTTTTAAGCCTACCGTCTTTCACTCAACAACATATTGTGAGATTCATTCATATTGTTGCATTTAACAATAGTTCCTTCTCTCTGCTGTCTAGTATATTCATGCAATCAGTATTTACCCAACCCTATTGCTAATGGACATCTGAGCAGTTTCCAATTTGGGATTATAAATGGTGCTGCCATGAACATTTTAATGTCACAAACATGCACTTTGGGGTACATACATATGCATTTCTGGGGCGGTAAAATATACACATGTTCGACTTTAATAGATACTACCAAGCAGTTTTCCAAAGTGGTTCTACCAAGTTACACTGGTCCCGGTGGTATGTGAGCATCTCTAATACTCTGTATTGCCTTTTTCCTTTTAGCCATTCTTGTGGGGGTGTGGTGGTATCCCCTGTGGTTTTAATTTACATCGTCTTGACCGCTAGTGTGGTTGACTGCCTTTTCACGTCTTACCGGCCATTTGGGTATCTTTTTTGGGGGCAGATTCTTGCCTGAGCAGGCTCACAGTGTTCACAGAGCCACAGAAGGCCTCCCCCTGCACCCTGTGACCTCCTCTGGGGCAGCCAGCCTTCCTCCGAAATGGAAGTCCTTTGGCTTTGGAAGTAAACACACCCGGGCTTGAATCCTGATCCTGCCTCTGACCAGCTGTGTGACCTTGGGCCATGGCTTTGCATGTCTCAGCCTCAGTTTCCCCATCTATAAGATGGCATACCTACCTCCAAGAGACCTCAGAGGGGTAATGTATGTAAGTTATTGAGCACCTCAGTGTTCAGGAAGCAGGGACTGAGGTTACTGTTCAATGAAATCCTGTATAGATGTTTAAAATTATGGTTACAGAAGTGTGTAATGATGATGTTAAAAGATGTTTGTGACGTGTCATTAAAGGAACTATACTAGGTAGTGAAACAATGTGTTGGACATATTCTCCTTCTTGTAAAATCAATGAGTGAAAGAACCAGAAGGAAAGGGGAGGGAAGAGTGGAAAGGACTGTGTCATGTAATTTTTGTACCAGCTCAGCTGCAATACGATAGAACACCAGGTAGACATCTAAGGTTTCGGCTGTAGTCGCTGACTCCCAGACGGCTCTTCTGGATTCACCCAGGGCCTGGGGGAACTCACCGCCCTGCAGGGAAGGACAAAACCAGGCCTGGCTGGTTTTGGCTCCTGCTAATTGCGGAACCCCATGGCCTTGCGTGAACATAGGCAGTTGCCAGGGAGTGGTTACAGCAGGGCTTGGGTAAGACCCAGTGCTGTGCTGGCTTCAGGTCTGGCCCAGCACAGTCACAGTGGTGGTGGCTACAAGGGTGCCTGTGTCACTCCACCCCCAGCTTTAGCTCAAAACAGAGAGAGAGAGAGAGTCTTTGGGAGAAAGCAAGGGAAGAGAACAAGCATCTCTGCCTGGTAAGCCAGAGAATTCTCCTAGATCTTGTCCAAGACCATCAGAGCCATACCTCTAATGAGTCTGCAAGAATGACAGCGTTACTGGGCGTGGGGTGCCCCTTAAAGCAGAAACAACTTAAATCACAACACCCAAGTCCTTTCAAATAACGGGAAAGCCTTCCCCAAACAGAGGGCTACAAATAAGACAGCAAAGACTACAAAGAATACCTAACCCATGAATGCCCAGACACCAAAGAACATCTACTAGAACTAGAAGGAAGGACATGACAAGTTAATCACGGTTATCTCCAGGTGACAGAGCTGCGTGTGCTTGTCTATTGCTTCTCTGTACTTTTCTCAATGTTCAAAAATTAAGACCATCCCAAAGAAAAACATAATTATGCTCTATTGGGCTGGGCGTGGTGGCTCACACCTGTAATCCCACCACTTTGTGAGGCCAAGATGGGTGGATCACTTGAGGTCAGAAGTTCAGGACCAGCCTGGCCAACATGGTGAAACCCCATCTCTACTAAAAATACAAAAACTAGCCAGGTGTGGTGGCACATGCCTGTGATCCCAACTACTATGGAGGCTGAGGCAGGAGAATCACTTGAACCCGGGAGACGGAGGCTGCAGTGAGCTGAGATCATGCCACTGCACTCCAGCTTAGGTGACAAAGCGAGACTCCATCTCAAATAATAATAATAATTAATTATGCTCTAGTGGAGACATACCCTTGGGGACAATTACCCTGTCAGATATGCTCTATCAACCTGTGTCCCTTTCTCTCCTGCAATAATCTGGTTGGCTAGTATTTACTGAGTGCTTTTTATGTGCCGGGCTCCCGGTGCCAAGTCATTTGCACATGTAATTATCTATATTTTATAGATGAGGAGAACGAAGATCAGAGAGATGAAGTGACTTTCCCAGGGTCACACAGCTGCTGCACAGCATAGCCAGTATTTAAACATGGGATGGGTGCCTGCCGAGCTCGTCTTACTTCGTCAGGGAGTGGCCTCCGTCGGGCTGAGGGCACTGGGTTTCCCTAGGAGGGGAGCGCCGTCCTCCACGGGGACTGTGGAGTGAAACAGATTTGACCATCTGCTGGGAATGTCCAGGACCGGGTCCCTCGAATCATGGTGCCCAGAGCTCATTACCGCAGATGCTATAGTGCCTGCCAGTGCTACAAGCAGACTTTCCAAATGAGGACACATGAGACACTCCCAGCTGCCGAAAGCCTAAGGAACCTGACACCTTTCTCAGGCAAGCCCAGCACGGCTCCAAAAGTTATCTGCAGTGAGGTGGGAGAGGATTCAGCTGGCTTACAGGCCTCCCCCTCCCTACCCACTTGCTGCTTCTTACTGCCAAAGCCTCTTGTGAGAATGAATTGGATTTTTTTTTTTTTTTTAGACAAAGCCTTGCTCTATTGCACAGGCTGGAGTGCAGTGGCACGATCTTGGCTCACTGCAACCTCCACCTCCCCAGTTCAAGCAATTCCCCTACCTCAGCCTCCCAAGTAGCTGGGATTACAGGCACATGCTACCATGCCCAGTTAATTTTTTTGTATTTTTAGTAGAGATAGGGTTTCATTATGTTGGGCAGACTGGTCTCGTCTCGAACTCCTGACCTCAGGCGATCCGCCTGCCTCGGCCTCCCAAAGTGCTGGGATTACAGGCATGAGCCACCACCGCTGGCCCAAATTGGATTTGCAATACAATAAATTAGGATGGTATTATGCGCACAAAGCTTGTTTCCTTTTTAATTAAATGAACTCTGCAGGGCACTATGTTTTGGTTTTGTTCATCTCCACAGGTGGAGATGAATAGAAAAGTCCCCAAGTTGTCCCCATTAGTAATAGGACACAGAATGGAAGCCCTCATGGTCTCTTTTTGGAGAGGATGGTGGACTCTGGGGGCCTCACCTTTTTGGAGGATTCTTTATGGTCTGTCGTGATTCATGCATCCCCCAGTCCCCTGGGCTCCACAGAAGGCAGAGACACTTTTCTTTGTAGAGATAAAATTGAGTAATTTCTCTGAGTTCTTTTACCCCCAAATCATTTTTTTTTAAACTGAATGACAAGAGAGAGGAAAAAAGACCCTTTAACATTCCTAATCTGATTGAAAGCCCCCAGAAAACAGCTCCAAGCTGGAGTTTTCCAGCTGTTTGGTAAAATGAGCTTCTCTCCTTGAGGAGCATTCCACCGCAACAGGAATCACTCAAGTGCCCCTCCTGACAGTCCCATCGGGCAGGTGATTTTCATTGTGTAGGCAAGGCTTAGAAAGGTCACAGTTTGTCCGCAGCTCTGCCACTAGTAAGGAGCAAAGCTGGGACTCGCACCCAGGCTGTCTTCCTCCAGGCTCCAAGGCCCTGGCTGCTCTGGTCTGCTGCCTCTCCAGGATCCTAGCAAGCAGTTGTCAACCTGGAGTTAAGCTGGTGTTCGCTGCTCATTTATAAGAGGTTGTTGTAGACTACGACATTGGTGGCTCTCTATGTATATATTAGGTGTTGCAAAAGTAATTGCAGTTTTGGCCATTACTTTTTTTTCAATGGCAAAAAACTGGGCCAGGCATGGTGGCTCACACCTGTAATCCCAGCACTTTGAGGGGCTAAGGTGGGTGGATCACCTGAGGTCAGGAGTTAAAGATCAGCCTGGCCAACACGGTGAAACCCCATCTCTACTAAAAATACAAAAATCAACCCAGCGTGGTGATGGGTGCCTGTAGTTCCAGCTACTCAGGAGGCTGAGGCAGGAGAATCAGTTGAACCAGGGAGGTGGAGGTTGCAGTGAGACGAGATCGCACCATCGCACTCCAGCCTGTGCAACAAGAGCAAAACTACATCTCAAAAAAAAAAAAAAAAAAAAAAAGGCAAAAACCACAATTACTTTTCACCAATTTATATAAACTATGCTCCCTGGTATTCACACCCATTGTAACCCCTTCCCCATTGACTCTGGACTTGGCTGTGTGATTTGCTTTGGCCGATGGGACATTAGTAAGTGTGACTCCAGCCAAGGCTTGATATGAGTTTGGGCATTCGGACTTACTCTCTTGGAATCTGTCTCATGGTGTCCTGAGCTCTCATTAAGAGAAGTTTGGCTACCACTACTGAAGAGGCTTCATGGAGAAGAAACGTTCAGCCAGTCTCCAATGTTCCAGCCATCCCACTGGACACCAGGCATGTGAGGAAGAAGCCATCTTGGATGGTCTAGCCCCAAGACACCACATGGGGCAGAAGAACTGCCCTGCTAAGACCAGCCTTGATTGCAGAATTGTGAGAATTATGGTTTTAAGCCACTATGTTTAAGAGTGCTTTGTTATACAACAGTTAACTCTGTTAGCCCATATATAGCAACAGAGGCCAAACACGTTAATAAACTAAAGGAAAATGGTCGCACTTTAGTGCTTTAGACAGTGCTGAGAGTTTTCCCTTGGGCACTTATACTATAACCAGAAGAGTATTTTTTAAAGTGAAATTTTGCTTGGACTTAGGTCAATAACAAATTTGATATCTGTTTTCTCTTGCAGGACCTTTTAGAGCCTTTGGTGTCACTCCCAGGAAACGGTGGGAGATAGGTGCCACCCAGAGAGTAAGCCCAGTCAAGGGTAGGGAGAATTGGTCTGAATCAAAATCTGACTAAACTGCAGTGTAACCTGGGGGCACTTTCCCAGGAGGGACAACACATGTCATCATCTGAGCCCAGTGATGGTTCTCTGGATGGGGCTGAGTGACCAAGCAGAACTGGGTGTCATTAGACCCATCTGATGAGTTTCCACACCTTGAGTCTGGTCCAAGGTTCCAGTTTCTTCTAGGAAGTTAAGTAGTGACCAGAGCTAGTATCATTCTGCCCTTACTTTCTGTTTCCTATGTAGAATCTAGAAGTCTCAGGAGTTTGTGGACCCTACAAAGTTGGTATTTTTCCAGGAACTTTCTTTTTTTTCCTTTTTTAAAAAAATATCTGGCACCACTTACCCCTAGCCATGCTGGATATATTTCTGATGTTTGGTTTCTTTTGTAGAATCAAAATCCTTAAGGCAGACGGAAAGTGGGACCTCAGGTGGAGTGTGAAGGGCATCGTGCCACCTTGAATGAGTAGCAGACAATCTGAGTGAGGGAAGGAAGGGAAACAAATTAGAAAGCATGGCCTCCCGAAGGCAGCAGATTCAGCCTCACAGACCATCACATACCACATCACATCCCACCCTTTCCTGGCCCTGTTCCCAGCCTGCCTTGCTGTGGGCATGGTTTGGAACCAGTTCTCCCCCTTGTCACATCTCAGTTTCTGATGAGAAATTCCTAACGCAAACTTCCTTGTGCCCTTCCCCCGGCCTGGAACGTCCCCCTTCCCTTCCCTAAGGCCTTCCCATTCCTCGGAAGCTGCAGTCTTCGCCAGCAGGCTGGTTGGTGCTGGGGTCCTTGGCCAGGAGTCACTGTGGTCTATTATTCTGCTTGACTCTGAACTTCCTTATCTCCCTAGGGCCTGGAAGGCAGGGGCACATGTGAGACTTCTTCCACAGGCTCCAGAGCACCTATCAGAACCTATGCACATAGCATGTGTCCAAAATACACACGATTGAATAAACAGACAAACGAATACCACCTGTAATCACAAGTGAAATAAGAGGCCGAGTTTCTGTCTACATGTGACTTCTGTTATTTAGATTTAGGTTTCTAGAAAGGAGAGACACTGAGTTTTCTTCTTTGTGCTTTCCTCAACCCCATTCTAGGCACAGTGCCTTATACAGATTTTTTGGTGAGTAAATAGATATTATAGATTTTTAAAAGTAGAATGTGTTTTTAAAATCTCAATTAAAAGTTAAAAATATTATTTTTTAAAAATAGAGATGGTCTCAAACCTCTAGGAAATTGTGTTCAGAAAGGAATCCTGTAAGTTGACTTCTCTTTTTTTTTTCCCCTTGAGACAGGGTCTCTCCACTCTTGTCTTCCAGGCTGGAGCGCAGTGGCGCGTTTCACTACAACCTCCGCCTCCCAGCTTCAGGCGATTCTTGTGCCTCAGCCACCTGAATAGCTGGGATTACAGGTATGTGCCACCACACCTGGCTAATTTTTTGTATTTTTAGTAGAGACGAGGTTTTGTCATGTTGACCAGGCTGGTCTCAAACTTCTGGCCTCAAGTGATCAGCCCACCTCAGCCTCCCAAAGTGCTGGGGTTACAGGTGTGAGCCACCACGCCTGGCCTAAATTGACTTCTTATGCTATAAAAACAGAGGTTTTGGCCAGGTGTGGTGTCTCAGGCCTGTAATTCCAGCACTTTGAGAGGCTGAGGCAGGAGGATTGGTTGAGGCCAGGAGTTCAAGACAAGCCTGGGCAATATGGCAAAAACCTATCTCTACCAAAAACAAACAAACAAACAAACAAACCAAAACCATAGCAAGGTGTGGTAGTACGTGCCTGTAGTCCCAGCTACTTGGGAGGCTGAGGCGGAAGGATCGCTCCAGGAGGTCAAGGCTGCAGTGAGCCAAGATCACACCACTATACTCCAACCTGGGAGACAGAGTGAGACTTGTCTCAAGAAAACAAAACAAAACAATAGGCTTTAATGCGTCAGCAAAATCTAGAGCTAGATAACCAATCGTGTTGGTCTCTAAAGCATAGCCAAGGTCCTTTTCATCCAAACAGACCCAGTGCCTAGCACAGTGGTACAAAAGTGGGAGTTCAGTAAGTATTTGTTGAATGACTGGTTGACTGCAGAATGAATGAGAGCATATTCAAGGGCAGTGCCCATAGTGAGGGTTCTGGACAAGCCTGACTTTCCACAACTCTTTCTATCTAAAGAGAAGAACTCATTGGGATTCTAAACCACCAATTTATGTTTTCAACTCTAATCTCATAGACAGAAAATCATGTAACGTCAGGGCCATTTTAACAAAGAATTTGAGATTGCATAAAATCTCTAGCAAACAAAACAAAAAGAATATGCTTTGGAAGGAGGAGAGATGTATTTAGAGCCAACAGTGAGTACTTTAATAGCTGCAGGAACAAAGTGCCACAGGGACACATGGGAGAGAATACTTAGTTCCCTTGGGCTGAGGGGAGGGGTGCTGGGAGGAGTCAGGTGAGGTAGGATTCCATTGCCCAGTGGAAGATTCTGAGGCTTAATGCAGCTGCTTTGGAAGGTCAGGTCTGGGCTTGCTAATACCTGGCCCTGGCAAGCCTGACCTCCTTAGCCAAGCACTGAGCTACCGGCCAGGGTCCTGAATGTCTGTGGTTTCCCAGGGTCACTGCACACTGCAGAGGACCTAGCACCTCTGCCTGGCACTCAGCAAAGGCCGAAGAGAGAAGCATTCCATAACCACGTGGGGAGTAGCAGCCACCCCTCTGATAAGTGTCCTCATTTATCTAAACCCACTGGAATGGGCCACCCCACAGTCACCTCCACCCACCCTCGTTATTACTCTAGAGGGCAGCAGGTACAAGCTGTGTGCTGTTTTGCAAATACATTTTAGCCAGAAGACCAAAGTCTGAGGATTCTGGCCTTCTCTTTCCTTTATTTATGTATTGTTTTAATATAAATGTAAGTGGATTCTAGGTTGCTTTCCTGACCTGGAGAGAAATGTGTGTTGCCAGACATCCTACCTTGTGAAAGGCATGCTGGGAGTGTGCTAGGCACCCCAATGCCACCCACCATGCATGCTGGGAGGGAAAGAAGGCTGAAGAGCCCCAACCTTCCAGAGTCATCCCTTTGAAGGCAGGGTCAAACAGGGTGTAACTCAGCTCTTGCAAAGTTAAAAAAAAAAAAAAAAAAGGCTTCAATACATACCAACCAGAGAATGCCCACTCACAGTAAATGATAGCAATTACCACCATATATGGGTACCCACGGTGTGCCAGGCTCACACTAGGGCCTTTACGTACATCATCTGTTTGACTGTCACTATAGTCCCACAAAAAAAGGGCATTGTTATTCCTTTTAAGACAGAGACTGAGTTCAAGGAGGTGAAAGAAGTTACCTAATAATAAAGCAGGCCTAAGTCCATGTTTGTTTGATCACTGTCTACCTATCTATATGTGTGAATCTATGTATGTATCCATCAGTCCACTCATCCATCCATCCATCCACTCATCCATCCACCCATTCATTCATTCATTCATTATCCATTCATCATCCATCAATCCATCCATTCATCCATCAATCCATCCATTCATCCATCCACCCATCCATCCACCCATTCGCCCATCCATCCATCCATCCATTCGCCCATCCATCCATCCATCCATTCATCCATCCATCCATTCATCCACTCATTCATTCATTCATCATCCATTCACCCATCCATCAGTCCATCCATCCACCCACCTATCCATCCATCCATCCATCCACCCATCCACCCATTCATTCATTCATTCATTCATTATCCATTCACCCATCAATCCATCCATCCATTCATCCATCCATCCATTCATCCATCCATCCATCTATCTATCCATTCACCCAGCTATCCATCCATTTACCCAGCCATTCATCCATTCAGCCACCCACCCACCCAGCCATCTTGTGGTGTTAGCAATCACATCCTCAGTATATTTTAGAACAGCAGGGACCTAGGCTGGGCGCGGTGGTTTACGCCTGTAATCCCAGCACTTTGGGAGGCCGAGGTGGGCAGATCACAAGGTCAGAAGTTCGAGACCAGCCTGGCCAATATGGTGAAACCCCATCTCTACTAAAAATACAAAAATTAGCAGGACGTGATGGCAGGTGCCTATAGTCCTAGCTACTCGGGAGGTTCTGGCAGGAAAATTGCTTGAACCTGGGAGGCAGAGGCTGTAATGAGCTGAGATCTCACCACTGCACTCCAGCCTGGGTAACAGAATGAGACTCCATCTCAAGAAAAACAACAACAACAACAAAAAAGAATAGCAGGAACCTTCCCACTACCTACTACAAGGTGATTGGGGATTCTAGGGCCAGAGCCTCTTCAGCCCATATGTTTTTAGGGACTGAATCCTGAACTTCTCAGACTTTCTATCAGGGCACTGGGGAACCCACTGCTGCATGGCCCAGGTATCTTGTTCCCCTCAGTAGTCTTCCTCTAGAAGTGAGGTGAGGTGGGATCCAATCAGTGAGCCCTGGCTAGATTCCAAAAAGCTCCCTTTCTGCTGTGAGCTCTCTCTTTTTTCTTTAGAGAACAAACTATCAAACCCAGAAACATCATTCCCTAACATCAAATATATCAGAGAAGGGCCCCACAGATAGTAAAGTTCTTAGCAGGATCTGACATGCCCCAAACTTCAGTGTAAAAATATCTCATGCATGCTTGTCACAGATGTCTGAAATTCCACCCTTAGAAAGTAATTTCTCTGCTTTATCCAATCAATCCAATCCTAGGACTGTATCCTACAGATGTGCTCAACGTGATGAAATGACTGAGTACATGGCAGCACTGTTTGTAACAGAAATGATTTAGAGACAGGCCAGGCACAGTGGCTCATGGCTGTAATCCCAGCACTCTGGGAGGGTCAGGTGGGGGGATCACTGGAGTCCAGCAGTTTGAGACCAGCCTGGGCAACATGGGGAAACCCTGTCTCCACAAAAAATACAAAAATTAGTCAGGCGTGGAGATGCATGCCTGTAGTCCCAGCTACTTGTGGGGCTGAGGAGAGGATCCCTAAGCCCAGAGGTCAAGGTTGCAGTGAGCTGTGATCATACCACTGCACTCCAGCCTGGGTGACAGAGCAAGAGCCTGTAAAAAAAAAAAAAAAAAAAAGAAAAGAAAAGAAGGAAGGAAGAGAGGGAGGGAGGGAGGAAGGAAGGGAAGGGACGGTGGGCCAGGCGCAGTGGCTCATGCCTGTAATCCCAGCACTTTGGGAGGCCAAGGCATTACAAATTAATTAACTGTTCTTTGTTCTGGCTTCTGTAAACCTGGTAGCTGCTACCTGGTACATTACATTTGAAAAATAGCATTTTGAGAAATGCATTGTACATTCTTTGGGTATTATCTTGCCCTGTGACCTTGCAGCTAGTCAGCAAGAAAGGCAGGTGAATCATCTGAGGTCAGGAGTTAAAGACCAGCCTGGCCAACATGGTGAAACCCCCCATCTCTACCAAAAATACAAAATTAGCCAGGTGTGGTGGCGCATGCCTGTAATCCCAGCTGCTCAGGAGGCTGAGGCAGGAGAATCACTTGAACCTGGGGGGCGGAGGTTGCAGTGAGCCAAGATCACGCCACTGAACTTCAGCCTGGGAAACAACAGAGAAAAAAACGGAAAGAAAGAGACAGGGAGAGAGAAGGAAAGAAAGTAAGAGAGAAAGAGAAAGAAAGGAAGAAAGGAAGGGAGGGACCAGGCCCGGTGGCTCATGCCTGAATCCCAGCACTTTGGGAGGCCGAGGCGGGTTGATCACAAGGTTGGGAGTTCTAGACCAGTCTGGCCAACATAGTGAAACCCTGTCTCTACTAAAAATACAAAAAATTAGCTGGGCGTGGTGGTGCGCACCTGTAGTCCCAGCTACTTGGGAGGCTGAGGCGGGAGAACTGCTTGAACCCAGGAGGCAGAGGTTGCAGTGAGCTGAGATCGCGCCACTGCACTCCAGCCTGGCGCCTGGCGACAGAACAAGACTCTGTCTAAAAAAAGAAAGAAAGGAAGGGAGGGAGTGAGGGAATGATTTAGAAACAGAGTAACAGGAGTTGATGAAGTACATTAAGGACTGGTTAAATAGAAGAGTAGCTGAATAAACTATGGCACATCTATGCCATACAGTGGAATACTAGGGACTGTTAAAAAGAGTGGGGCTACTCTACACACCTTTTCTGAAACAATCTCCCAATGATGCAAAATGAACAAGGCAAGGCGGAGAATTCTCCATCAGCCAACACACTCATGTTCTGTTCACATCCACATAGACAGCTGTGGAAGGAAGGAGAAGAGCTTGGGAGCAACGGTGCCCTCAGAGGGGAAACTGGGAGGCTGGGGCCTGAGCAGAGGTGGCTGTGGCACTATGTTTTATATGAATGGCACCCTCTGGAGTTGTGCTTTGGGGTGGCCCTGATGGAAAAGGGGCTTTCTACTGTTTATCATTTCTGCACTTGTGTTTTAGAAACAGGGTCCTGCTCTGGTGCCTACGCTAGAGTGCGGTGCTGCAATCCCAATTCACTGCAGCCTCAGCCTCCCGGGCTCAAGCAGTCCTCCCACCTCAGCCCCCCGAGGAGCTGGGACGACAGGAGAGCACCACCACACCTATCTAATTTTTTAATTTTTTTGTAGAGGTGGGGCTGGTCTTAAATTCCTGGGGTCAAACGATCTGTCAGCCTTGGACTCTCAAAGTGCCAAGATTACAGGGGTGAGCCGGCTGTGCCAAGATTACAGGGGTGAGCCGGCTGGGCAAGGCCAGAGCCACCCCGCCTGGCCATCAGTCAACTCTTTAGCCTATAAAAACACGTTTATCTCTTTGCAGATTTCAAGGATTTTAGAAGTTTTATGCCAGGAAACCAGAGGAAGATCAAATATATATCTCAGCTCACAGTGCTTTTTTTTTTTTGAGACGGTGTCCTGCTTTGTTGCCCAGGCTGGAGGGCAGTGGCAAGATATCAGCTCACAGCAACCTCTGCCTCCTGGGTTCAAGCAATTCTTCTGCCTTAGCCTCCAGAGTAGCTGGGATTACAGGCGCCTGCCACCACGGCCAGCTAATTTTTGTATTTTTAGTAGAGACGAGGTTTCACCATATTGGCCAGGCTGGTCTCGAATTCCTGACCTCGAAATCCGCCCGCCTCGGCCTCGCAAAGTGCTGGGATTACAGGCATGGGCCACCGCGCCCAGCCCAAATACAGATCTCATCATATCACAGTACCTCACTGAGTGGTGGTAAAATTTAAAGTTGTAAATACATGAAAGGCTATCAGGACACTTCTGGCCAGTTCACAGTGCTGCGGAAGCGTTACCTGTGTTTTTTACTCTGCCCTGTGCCAGAGACACGATGGTGAATGAGACAGTAACAGCCCACGCTCGCAGGGGTTTACCATCCCAGGAGACAGACATTAAACACATAATTACCATTGTGTCTGTCTCCCAGGAAAAGACAGAAAAGTAAATAGTTAACTACAATACCATGTGCTTAGTGCTCCCGGGCTGTGGATTGGGGTGGAGGAGGAGAAGGGGCTGAGTCTAAAAGGAGAATAGGGGTCAGACTATCAGCAGGCTGGGGAGGAAGAAGCCCTCTAGGCTCAGGGGTCTGCAGGAGCGAGGCAGGGAGGTATGTAGGGGGACTAGCTGTCCATGGTTCCGAGCGACATAAGGCGGGAGGGGACAGGGGCAGGGGCTGGGCGGGAAAGCAGAGGCCGGCTTGTGGAGAGCCTCCTGTCGTGTCAAGGAATTTGGATTTACCTTGGAGCCTCAGGAAATTGCAGAAGGTTCTGAGCAGTGAGTGATTTGTGAAACTTGCCTTTTAGGATGATCACTCAGACTGCAGGTCAGGGATAGATGGCAGGGCAGCCAAAGTGGGAGGTTGGCAGATGAGAGGGGAGCACAAGGCAGAGACAGGAGCATCAGAAAGTCTCCCTCGCAGGCGTGAAAGGAAAATAAATCTTGAGACACCAAAATCACTAAGCCAAAGGGAAAAGTCGAGCTGGGAACTATGCAAGCCTGCCTCCCATTTTATTCCTAAATAAGATAGCTACAAGATGAATTCCTTGTGGGCTTCAAGATATTTACCCTGAAACAGTTCTATTTAATTTCACCCTGGCAATGTCACCTGAGACAAATGCGTATCTGATTGCTTCCTCTGCCCTATGTTTATGTAAAAATGCAGATTCACAACTAGGGGCAGTGGCTCACACCTGTAATCTCAGCACTTTGGGAGGCCAAGGTGGGCCAATCATGAGATCAGGAGATCAATACCATCCTGGCTAACACGGTGAAACCCGTCTCTACTAAAAATAGAAAAAATTGGCCGGGTGCGGTAGCTCACACCTATAATCCCAGCACTTTGGGAGGCCAAGGCAGGTGGATCACGAGGTCAAGAGATCGAGACCATCCTGGTCAACATGGTGAAACCCCGTCTCTACTAAAAATACAAAAATTAGCTGGGCATGGTGGCACGTGCCTGTAGTCCCAGCTACTCGGGAGGCTGAGGCAGGAGAATTGCTTGAACCGGGGAGGCGGAGGTTGTGGTGAGCCGATATCACGCCATTGCACTCCAGCCTGGGTAACAAGAGCGAAACTCCATCTCAAAAAAAAAAAAAGAAAAGAAAAAAATTAGCCAGGTGCAGTGGTAGGCGCCTGTAATCCCAGCTACTCAGGAGCCTGAGGGAGGAGAATCGCTTGAACCTGGGAGGCGGAGTTGCAGTGAGCCGAGATTGGGCCACTGCACTCCAGCCTGGGTGACAGGACAAGACCACATCTCAAAAAAATAAATAAATAAATGCAGATTAACTGAGCCAGACTAAGGCATAAGTGACTATTCCTGTACCCCCCCTCACATGTAAATTGTGTATTCAGTGAAAGGCTGATCAATCTTAACACATATTGATTGATTTCTCATGTCTCCCTAAAACGTATAAAACCAAACTGTGGTGCATGTCTACAATCCCAGCTGCTCCGGAAGGCGAGGTGGCTCACGCCTGTAATTCCAGCACTTTGGGAGGCCAAGTTGGGCGGATCACTTGAGGTCAAGAGCTCAAGACCAGCCCGACCAACACGGTGAAACCCTGTCTCTACTAAAAATACAAAAATTAGCCGGGTGTGGTGGCACATACCTGTAATCCCAGCTACTTGGGTGGCTGAGGCAGGAGAATCACTTAAACCCAGGAGGTGGAGGTTGCAGTGAGTCGAGATTGTACCACTGCACCAGCCTGGGTATCAGAGTGAGACCCTGTCTCAAAAACGAAAACCAAAACCTGTGTTTATATCCTTGAGTATATGTCCTCGGGACCTCCTGAGGCTGTGTGTTAAGGCTGTGCCCTTAACTTTGGCAAAATAACCTTTTTTTTTTTTTTTTTTTTTTTTATGAGATGGAGTTTCGCTCTTTTCTCCCAGGCTAGAGTACAGTAGCGTGATCTTAGCTTACTGCAACCTCCATCTCCCGGGTTCAAGAGATTCTCCTGCTTCAGCCTCCCAAATGGCTGGGATTACAGGCACCTGCCACCACACCTGGCTAATTTTTGTATTTTTAGTAGAGGCAGGGTTTTACCATGTTGGCCAGGCTAGTCTTGAACTCCTGACCTCAAGTGATCTGCACACCTTGGCCTCCCAAAGTGCTGGGATGGGACTACAGGCATGAGCCACCGCACCCGGCTGGCAAAATAAACTTTCTAAATCGATTGAGACCTGTCTCAGATACTCTTGGGTTCACACAGGAAAGAATCTCACAGGGGAGAGGCTGCCTTCATCCTTCATGGGCCCGGCAAGGCCTTCATGAGCAGGCAGTGCTCAGCACACCTCAAGGAGCAGCTAAGGCTGCTCCTGTGATCCAGAAACAAGGAAGCAGGCTCACACCCAAGGGAAGGGGTGTCCCTTTCAGTTCAGTGAAGACAAGGCTTTCTGTCTACTGTACTCACTGCTGGACATGCACCATTAACAGTGCCTGGCACACGAAAGGTGCCCAATAAATGCTCACTGCCAGCCAGGTGCGGTGGCTCACGTCTGTAATCCTAGCACTTTGGGAGGCCTAGGTGGGCGAATCACTTGAGGATAGGAGTTTGAAACCAGCCTGGTCAACATGATGAAACCATCTCTACGAAAAATTCAAAAATTAGCTGAGTATGGTGGCACACATCTGTATTCCCAGTTACTCAGAAGGCTAAGCCACAAGAATCACTTGAAACCAGAAGGCAGAGGTTGCAGTGAGCTGAGATCTCGTCACTGCACTCCAGCCTGGGCGACAGAGCGAGACTCTGTCTATAAATAAATAAATAAAAATTCACTGTCAGGAGAGATGGGCAGAGCATCATCTTGTGGGCTCACACAAAGGCAGCTGAGCTAAGGCAGCCAGGGAAGCAGGAGGGAAACTTTGTGACTCAGAAGCAAGTATTTCAAAGAGGAATACTTATGGTCTGGGGAAGTCAAGGAAGGTAAAACCCAACAAGCATCCTTCTCCCAGCTTATCCCCAGGAAGCCCTCACAGCTCCGCCAGCCCGGAAGCACAGGGAGCACCTACTGTTCACCTAGGATCATATTTAGAACTTCGAAGGGTGCACGTGAGAAACAGAAGACACAGCTTCCTTGAAGCCTCTGGTCTAGTAAGAAGATTCTATTATTCACAAGAATAAACAACTCCCAGCATTACAGAACTCTGATTTTGGTTTCTGTAGATGTCCCCTGGATCACTTCCCCAGAGTCCCACAGCTTGATAATGGAAGAACAGAATGAGTAGGTGTGCAGACCTTGTCTCTACTCATTATTTTCTGTGGTAGGAGTTGCTCAATGTTTGCCAAGAGAGTTGCTGGTGGTAGCCTAAATACAACTGCAAATTTGCAAAATAAGTGTTGCTGCAAGGAAGAAGGCATCCTAACTGCATAAACATTTTATTTAAAAATAATGTATTATAATAGCAGAGACAAAAGATTGGGGAAATGCTGGTAGTCATAATTAAGATTTGACTACCGAATCAAATTTAATAGGTCAAATGCAAGGGCTCCCCACATGCAGAGAATTGTTAATGAAACAAGTATTTTCTTTCTTTCTTTCTTTCTTTTTCTTTCTTTCTTCCTTTCCCTTCCTTCCTTCCTTCCTTTTTCTTTTCTTTCCTTTCTTTCTTTTTCTTTCTTTTCTTTCTTTCTTCCTATCTCTCTCTCTCTTTCTTTGACAGAGTCTCACTCTGTCACCATGCTGGAGTGCAGTGCTCTCTCTCTCTTTCTTTCTCTCTCTCTCTATCTTTCTCTCTCTTTCTTTTTTGAGATGGAGTCTCGCTCTGTTGCCATGCTGGAGTGCAGTGGTACAATCTCGGCTCACTGCAACCTCTACCTCCTGAGTTCAAATGACTATCCTGCCTCAGCCTCCCGAGTAGCTGGGACTACAGGCGCCCGCCACCACGCCCAGCTAATTTTTGTATTTTTAGTAGAGATGGGGTTTCACCATATTGGCCAGGCTGGTCTCAAACTCCTTACCTTCTGATCTGCCCGCCTCAGCCTCCCAAAGTGCTGGGATTACAAGCATGAGTCACCACACTTGGCCCAAACATTAGCTTTACGACTGAAAATTTGGGAATAATTCTGTCTGCCCAATGTGACTGTGAATTACCATTCTTAGAGAGTTCTAGAATATCTGAGAGCCTCATTCTTTGTGTGAATCTGCTTTAAGCTACTTAGCCAAATAAAGCAACCCAACCAAGTGGCAAAAGTCCAAGGTATGACTGCTATGGGCAACAAAGGCCAACCCTTCTGTTTCACAGTTTGCTTGGCCTGTAAAACTAGAGCACATGTGTTTGCTTATTTAATACAGACTTTCTGCAATGGGTCCATCAGGCCAAATTCCTGTAACCACCAAATAAGATCCATGAAATCTACATGCAGGCTGAGTGTATGATGCTGCTAGCAGTAAATGCTGAGTCATCGGTTCCTTGGTTAGTCCTAGCGATAAACCAGGCAGTTGCTCTAATGATGTTTAGCTACTTCTTGCCTGTACAGCTCAACCAATGGCCAGATCTACAAGCCTACTTCATGGTCATCAGGAACACTACTCCCAGGTTGGAGAGACTGGGGGCTCCACACATCTCCATCTCTGGGAGAGAATTTGCCAGAGTGGTAATCACCTAGAGATACCACCTGCATACACAGAAGACATGCTGAACTAACAGCAAGGTACGCCAACTCTTCGGGCCTCGGTTTCTTTCTTTTATTATTTATTTATTTATTTATTTTGAGACAGGGTCTCACTCTGTCGCCCAGGCTGGAGTGCGGTGGCACAATCACAACTTACTGCAGCCTTGACCTCCTAGGATCAAGTGACCTCCCACCTCAGCTTCCTGAGTAGCTGCAACTACAGGTACACTGCACCATGCCTGGCTAACTTTTGTATTTTGGGTTTTTTTTTTGAGACGGAGTCTCACACTATCGCCCAGGCTGGAGTGTAGTGGCGTGATCTCGGCTCACTGCAACCTCCACCTCCTGGGTTCAAGCGATTCTCCTGCCTCAGCCTCTCAAGTAGCTAGGACTACAGGAGCACACCACCATGCCTGGCTAATTTTTGTATATTTAGTAGAGACAGGGTTTCACCATATTGGCTAGACTGGTCTTGAACACCTAGCCTTGTGATGTACCCACCCTGGCCTCCCAAAGTGCTGGAATTACAGGCATGAGCCACTGTGCCCAGCCTAACTTTTGTAATTTTGGCAGAGACAGAGTTTCACCATCTTGCCCAGGCTGGTTTTGAACTCTTGAGCTCAAGTGATTCCCCTGCCTTGGCCTCCCAAAAGTGCTGGGGTTACAGCCATGAGCCACTGCTCCTGGCAATGGCCTCAGTTTCTTCATGTCAAGTGCCACACGTGCAGGACAGACATTTTGTTAGCATCTTCTAGTTCTGTCATTTTCAGAATCTGTAACTAGTTAAACAATAATTTAAGAGTTAACAATGTTATTGATTTTTAAGTTTTGGGTATTTTAAACAGATTCCTAGCCAGGCACAGTGGCTGATGCCTGTAATGCCAGCACTTTGGGAGGCCAAGGTGGGTGGATCGCTTGAGCTCAGGAGTTTAAGACCAGCCTGGGCAAAATGGTGAGACCCTGTCTTTACTAAAAATACAAGAAAATAGTCAGATGTGGTGGTACACACCTGTGGTCCCAGCTACTCAGGAGGCTGAGGTAGGAGTATCGCTTGAGCCTATGTGACGGAGGTTGCAGCGAGCCAAGATCTTGCCACTGTCAAGATCACACCACTGCATTCCAGCCTGGGTGACAGAGAGAGACCCTGTCTCAAGAAAAAAAAGACAAATCCTTTGTTAGAGATGTGTGTTTCTTTCCTTCTCTTTTTTGAGACAGAGTCTTACTCTGCCACCCAGGCTGGAGTGCAGTGATGCGATCTTGGCTCACTGTAACCTCCACCTCCTGGGTTCAAGTGATTCTCCTGCCTTACCCTTCCAAGTAGCTGGGATTACAGGTGCATGCCACCACAGCTGGCTAATTTTTGTGTCTTTAGTAGAAATGTGGTTTCACTGTGTTGGCCAGGCTGGTCTCAAACTCCTGACCTTAAATGATCCGCCTACCTCAGCCTCCCAAAGTGCTGGGACTACAGGCAGGAGCCACTGTGCCCAACCTGTGTTTCTTTAACTGAGAATAAAATTACCTTCAGTTGGTGGGTGCTTAGAATTACTGGTTTCCAAATCATACATTGGTCCAGAATTACATTTGCCCTGCTCTGAAGAAGAATGCCACATGACGGTATAAGCGTATAGAAAGAAATGTACATAATAAAGCCACTTCAGAAGCAGATATGACGGGACAGATATACCAGCAGATGCCCTTTAAACTTGATCTTCTCATGCTAGGCCTAAAATAAGACAGTTAGGTTTAGTGTGCGTACATATGGGTTACATTTCAGAAGACATGAAATTGGTCTCAATCTAAATAAAAATGAGCTAAGCTCTGCCTGGGTTCATTTACATTCATCTATCAACAGCCTTGCAGAGATGGCTATGTAAGTGCTACAGGATGGTTCCAGCACTTGGTTTGAAGGGTCTTTCAGTCCATTCAAGCTGCATCCAAAAATAGTTGCGGTTGGGCCCTATTCTATACTGCCCGAGGTTTCACAAACTGCAAACCCCCGTATCAGACGTGGTTATGCCCTATCTGGCTCAGCTTTCTGGGTTAGATCCTCTGAGATTTCATTTTATGAGTATTCCTGATTATCAAATGTTTGGAACTCAGCTCCTGCCCCACAAATTCTTTATGATCTATTGCATAAAACCAGTGACAGTGCCACATCCAGGCAGGATGAGGACCGTGTACTCCTAACTATGGAGACAGGAATGCTGGCAGCATTACTTTTGAGGTCACTATTGCCCAAGATAATTGCTTCACTAGGCAAAGGCAAACCTCCTTAAGTGAGTTTCCTGGGAGGACTTGGAGAGAAGGGCCATAGGTGCTCTGGGAGGGAGGGTGCGCCATCAGGGACCTTGGACAACCACAGTGAGACAGTGAGAAGCCCCTGGGGACCGTTCTACAGGGACCTTCTTCCCTGGCCGTGCAGCTGACAGGCCCCCCAGGAAGCAGAGTCCCTGAGCTCTCCCTGGCAGCTCTCAGTGCATTTCCAGGGGAACGGCTTGGCAGCCCCGTGCTGGGTGGTGCGCTCCATCTATTTCTATGGTACCTATCACCATGGTACCTACTTGCTCTGAAAAACACAGCTAAAAACAGAACATAAAGAAAAGGAACACAGTTCGCTTCCCTGCAGTCACCTTCTGCAGCTGTTGTTATGCCTCATGATTGCTCTCACGGGCCTCTTCCATTCTGAGTTTCCGTGTTTTTGTCGTATGTGACCTTAAAAAACAAGAGGCTTACTATCCGCACCAGCCTCGTCTTGGAGACGATGTGGCCTGAGGCTTCAAAAATGTCCCACTCGCCTTGCTGCAGATGTACCTTCTTCCAGGGGACATATTCACCCAGGAAGCAGCTCCTTCTGGGCCTTGTTGGGAGCCCCATGTCAGACGTTTTTGGGACAGGGGAAGAAGTGGGGAGTAGGGGATCACTGCGACGTTAATGCACATTGATGACCTGAGAAAGGACCTGCATTTATTCCAACAAAGAGGAGCCCACGCTTTCTCAGGAGCATCCTGGAAGTTGTCTTCAGGGAAAGATTCACAAGGCCAAATCGCTTCTCCAAAGGTTTTCTTTTTCTTTTTTTTCTTTTTGAGACAGTCTTGCTCTGTTGCCCAGGCTGGAGTGCAATGGCACAATCTTGGCTTACAGCAACCTCTGCCTCCCAGGTTCAAGTGATTCTCCTGCTCCAGCCTTCTAAGTAGCTGGGATTATAGGCATGTGCCACCACGCCTGGCTAATTTTTTTGTATTTTTAGTAGAGACAGGTTTTCACCATGTTGGCTAGCCTGATCTCAAACTCCTGACCTCAGGTGATCCACCTGCCTTGGCCTCCCAAAGTGCTGGGATTACAGGCGTGAGCCACTGCGCCCAGCCCAAAGGTTTTCTTTAAGTCAACAATTATCCTTCAGAGCAGTGCTCAGCCTAGCCACTGTAGTTAGACAGAACGTGAGTTCAAATCCCAACTCAGTCACTTGCCAGGCATGTGAGATTAGTGGGCAACCTAAATTTACTCATTTTTAAAATGGGGAATGGGCCAGGCATGGTGGCACACGTCTGTAATCCCAGCACTTTGGGAGGCTGAGGAGGGCGGATGGCTTGAGCTCAGGCATTTGAGACGAGACTGAGCAACATGGTAAGACCCCGTCTCTCCAAAAATATACAAAAGTTAGCCAGGTGTGGTGGTGCATACCTGTGGCCCCAGCTACTCGGGAGACTGATGCGGGTGGATTCCTTGAGCCTCAGAGGTCAAGGCTGCTGTGAACCATGATCGCGTCACTGCACTTCAGCCTGGGCAACAGAGTGAGACTCTGTCTCCAAAAAGAAAAAGAAAGAGTGAAAAGGAAATGGGGTGAGTGTATAGACCTTACAGGGACAAGCCCCTTGCTGTGACCTCAGCCTCCATGGTCATTCCTTGACCTTCCCATCTATAAAATTGGGAAGATCATGGCACCTGCCTCAAAGCAGCTTTGGGACGGTTCCAGGAGATGATATATGTAAAGTGCTGAGAGGGCACCCGGTACGTTGCAAGTGCTCAGTAATTGCTGGAGATGCAGGTGTGAGGAGGATGGTGGTGACAGCTGAGACAAGGATGCTCTGTGGGGAATGCTTGTGTCAGCCCTGTCTTGGTTCTCCTACGTGTGACTTCCTGTCTTCAGTCCTGGCGGAGCAGGTACAGGGTCCCAACTCACGAGTGAACCCCTGCCTCCAGGCTCCCAGATGCATCCTTTTATTATTATTATTATTATATTAAAAATATTCTTTTTTGAAGTTTTGCTCTTGTTGCCCAGGCTGGAGAGCAATGGCACAATCTCGGCTCACTATAACCTCCGTCTCCCGGGTACAGGTGATTCTCCTGCCTCAGCCTCCTGAGTAGCAGGGATTACAGGTATGTGCCACTACACCCAGCTAATTTTGTATTTTTAGTAGAGACGGGGTTTCTCCATGTTTGTCAGGCCGGTCTCGAACTCCCAACCTCAGGTGATCCACCCGTTTCAGCCTCCCAAAGTGCTGGGATTACAAGGGTGAGCCACAGTGCCCGGCCTCCTAGATGCATTCGTCAGTGTCCCTGGACATAGTGGGTGTAGCTGAGGACAAGCTCAGGCTGACAGGTGGATACATCATGCAGAAGGGTCATCAGCCCAGGTGCTCGATATGATACACAGGACAAAAGAATTCTCAGGTCCTGGAGAAAACCCCAATGTGGTTACTCGTTTGTTTGTCAGTTTTGGGTCAACAGCCCTGAGGACTCAAGTCTCTCTTTTGCCCACTTATTAACAGAGTGGCTCTGGACAAGTCACTTGCCTTTCCTTTTCCATTTGTGAAATGGGGCAAAGAGGGAGGTTGGGAGCATTAAAAGAGAAAATGCAGGAAAAGCCTCCAGCCCAGAGTCAGCACATAGTGGGCTCTCAGCAACTGTGAGCTCCCTTGTTTTTTAACACCCCCCCACACTGAACATTTTAAGGCTCAGTAAATACCCCATTTAATGAATAAAGGATTAGGCGCTATAATAGGAGGAAACAGGCTCATTTCCTGAATTTTCGAGTAATCTGGTAAATGCTACACTGAAACTCCCAAACTCCCAGACTCACACAAAGCCTGAGGCCCCACAGGCTCCCCGCCCAGGCCCCTTCCAGCAACCCCAACTCCCTCCCAAATGCTCCATTTCTCACAACTCACTTTCAAGAACAAAGAACCCTCTGCTCTAGCCAAACAAATCTGTGGGCTACAATCACACACTGCTTGTGCCTTCCTGCCTTTTTATTTCACAAAAGCAATTTTCCTGTTGTGATCATTGTGGCTGTCTCCTCCCTGACAAACCCCACTTCCCACGAGAGCCCCCAATTTTCATTTGAGGGTCGACAGAGCATGCCACTTAAGCGAAACCAACTAGCCACTCAATCCCCCCAGGAGGCAGGGATTGATGCCTGAGATCTAAGTTGGTCCAATTAGAATGACTCCCACAACTCCTTTCTTTCGAGACGGAGTCTTGCTCTGTTGTCCAAGCTGGAGTGAGGTGGCACCATCTTGGCTCACTGCAACCTCCACCTCCCGGGTTCAAGCGATTCTCCTGCCTCGGCCTCCCGAGTAGCTGAGACTACAGGCAAGTGCCACCACACCCAGCTAATTTTTGAATTTTTAGTAGAGACAGGGTTTCACCACATTGGTCAGGCTGATCTCTAACTCCTGACCTCAGGTGATCCATCTGCCTCGGCCTCCCAAAGTCTTGGGATTACAGGTGTGAGCCACTGCACCTGGCTCTGCTCTTCCTGTTTTGACCATTTATATAGTTACTTGATAAATGTTTATTACCAAATGGCCAATACAATCTCCTACAACCAGAAACACCCTGTCCCGGGGACACCCCCCACCCCAGCTGAGTAGTCTGAAAAGTACCAGGTTCCGGGCTGAATGCATGACATATGTTATCACATTTTCAGAAAACGGCTCATTGCATTTATGTTATTCTTGAACCCAAAGGCTGGTGCCTTTTTGCCAAGGCTTGTGAGTGGAGCCTGTGTGAATTGGAAGGGGAGATCTTATACAGAGGAACTAACGCACAGAGAGGTGGCCCTTCATGGTGGCACAGAGCTGGATGGAAAGGGCAAGGCCTTTGGTTTAATTCTTGACTCTACTTCTTACGTGGATGATCTTGGGCAAGTTACTTTGCATATTTGTGTCTCAGTTTTTTCTTGTGGCAAATGAAGAGGGAATCCCAACACCTCTCTGGGTTGTTGGAAGATTAAATCACGTGAGTCAAATACCGAGCACAATTCTGGCATCGTCTTGCTCTTTCTCTACTATATTTCTCCTCTGCGCAACACTGACTCGTGGCTGGGCCCTCACCAGTATATGGTCCCCCATTCTCCGTGGGTGACCATCCACCCTACCCAGGAGCTGAAGGATGATATAGAGGTTCAAGAAAACATTGACCACCAGGTGGGGAGAAGGTTCCATCCCATTCCTTGCCGAATGTAGATTTGCTGCCAGAAAGCCAGAGCGTGTGGAGAGATGGTTGTAGCCCAGGCCACTTGTTTCATTGCAAATCCACTGTATTTAGATTACACCTAAGCCTTTTTCCTCTTGTCTCTGCTCAGCAAGCCACGAACACTTCCAGATTGGACAGGCTAAGCACCAAGTCTGATTTATTAAAGAAAGAAAAGAAGATTTGCCTGGTGGCCTGGCATGCATTTTCAATTAAAATGTAGACTCTTCCTTAAAACAGCCAAAACTGCCATTAGACTTTTTTTTTTTTTTTTTTTTTTTGGAGGGAGTCTCGCTGTGTCATCCAGGCTGGAGTGCGATGGCCAGATATCGGCTCACTGCAACTTCCACCTCCCAATTTCAAGTGATTCTCCTGCCTCAGCTTCCTGAGTAGTTGGGACTATAGGCGTGCACCACCATGCCTGGCTAATCTTTGTGCGTGTATATATATAATTTTTTTTTTTTTCAGTAGAGATAGGGTTTCACTGTGTTCCCCAGGCTGGTCTCGAACTCCTGACCTCAGGTGATCTGCCCGCCTGGGCCTCCCAAAGTGCTAAGATTACAGGAAGCCACCATTAGATTTTTGAGTGCTACCAAATAACCAGCACATGTTTACTCAGGGGTTTCACCAGCAAAGGGCAGTGTTATACCTCTTTAGGCAAATTCATTTGAGGTACACTTCTCTGGGGCTTAGGTAGGGGCAGGGAGGCCTGAGGGACAGGAAGAGATAAGAAATCTTTGCATCTTATTACTCTCTTCTAACCTCCCCTTGTACTCAAAGAAGGAGGGAGAGCCCAGCAATTAGTCCTACCCCAGAATAAGTCTTCCATTGCTGAAGAGTTTCATCTTTATTTTGTTTTATCTTATTTTTTTTAGACTGAGTGCCAAGCTGGAGTGCAACGGTGCGATCTTGGCTCACTGCAACCTTTGCCTCCCAGGTTCAAGCAATTCTCCTGCCTCAGCCTCCTGAATAGCTGGGATTACAAGCATGTGCCACAACCCCCCGCTAATCTTTTGTATTTTTAGTAGAGATGGGGTTTCACCATGTTGATCAGGCTGTTCTCGAACTCCTGACCTCTTGATCTGCTTGCCTTGGCCTCCCAAAGTGCTGGGATTACAGGCGTGAGCAGAGTTTCATCTTTCTACCAGAAGCCGTACAGTTTCTATTTGTGACAGGCAGTGTTCTCAAAGTGTAGCTCTTCAGGACCCTGGAGTGCTTGTTAAAAATGCAAATTTCTGGCTCCATACTATTCCTAGTGAATTAGACTCTGCACAAATGATTGTGAACCTTGGGTAGCAATTCAGACCACAGGTTCTAGAGTCAGATAAATACGGACTGAATGCCAAACTCCAGCTCTACCACATACTACCTGTGATTCTTGAGCAGGTTAATTAACTTCTCTGGCTGGGCATGATGGCTTACGCCTGTAATCCCAGCACTTTGGGAGGCTGAGGAAGATGGATCACCTGAGGCCAGGAGTTCAAGACCAGCCTGGGCAACATGGCGAAACCCTGTCTCTGCTAAAAACACAAAAATTAGCCAGGCATGGTGCTGCACACCTCTAGTTCCAGTACTGAGGAGGCTGAGGCAGGAGAATTGCTTGAACCCGGGAGGCAGAGGTTGCAGTGAGCCAAGATCACGCCATTGCACTTTAGCCTGGGTGACAGGGCAAGACTCTGTCTCAAAAAAATAAATAAATAAGTAACCTATCTGAGTGTCCACTGTATCACCCGTGTGAAGGTAATGCTGAACAGTCAAGGGGTATGGAGCTCATGTGACTGACTGTTCTAAGGATGAAATGAAATAATACTTGTTTAGCAATGTTTGGCACGTAGTAGATATTCAATATATCATAACTCTTCTCTTTCTTTTTCCTTTTTTTCTTTTTTTTTAGATGGAGTCTCGCTCTGTCACCTAGGCTGGAGTGAGCTCAGGTGCAAGCTCAGCTCACTGCAACCTGTGCTTCCCAGGTTCAACTAATTCTCCTGCCTTAGCCTCCCAAGTAGCTGGAACTACAGCCACACTCCACCACGCCCGGCTAATTTTTGTATTTTTAGTAGAGATGGGGATTCACCATGTTGGCCAGGCTGGTCTTGAACTCCTGGCCTCAAGTGAGCCATGTGCCTCAGCCTCCCAAAGTGCTGGGATTATAGGCATGAGCCACCATGCCCAGCTTGATAACTCTTCTTTTTCTATAACACACTCAAAAAAGTTGGAGAACCCTATAATAACAGACAAACTTGGCCATCACGACCAGCATTAAGATCCTTGATAGTACTATCCACTGGTGGAAATTTTGACAAGACCTGAAAGTTTCCTGAGCCTCATGAAATCCTAGAGGATTCACATCTGATCCTCAACAATGGGCTAGCCAGGAGAGGGCAGAAAGAGAGAGCCTCAGTCTAACGTTGCTGTTCTAATCACAACGCCTAGGTGTTATGGGTGCTTTACTTAGGAATGTCCAGGTTGCTACTCATTTCAAAAGATGGCAGATCTGCTGGGCAGAGGTGTGGCAGCACAGATGACTAATGAGTGGTGACTGTTTATCAGACCCTTGACTTTCATAAATTATTTTCTTGTTTGTTTGTTTTTGAGACAGAGTCTTGCTCTGTCGGCCAGGCTGGAGTGCAGTGACAGGATCTTGGCTCACTGCAACCTCCACCTCCCGGGTTCAAGCAATTTTCCCGCCTCAGCCTCCCCAACAGCTGGAATTACAGGCATTCGCCATCATGCCCGGCTAATTTTTGTATTTTTGTAGGGATAGGGTTTCACTGTGTTGGCCAGGCTGGTCTCAAACTCCTGACCTCAGGTGACCCACCTGCCTCGGCCTCCCAAAATTCTAGGATTACAGGCATGAGCCACTGCACCCGGCCCATAAGTTATTTTCTTTAGATAATCATTCAAGCATTACTATATTGTAGGAAACAACAAAATGCCATTGAGACATAGATTTTTCAAGATAGTTTAAATTAAACCGGCAAACTTTTTCTGTAAGGTTTGTGAACTAAGAATAGATTTTACATTTCTAGGAGTTGTGAAGGAGGAGGAGGAGGAAAAGGAAAAGGAAAAACAACAGTATTATGAAAGAAAAACAAAATCTTGGACCCTGATTCACTCTGCCAAAAGGAAAAAAATGAAGCTGAAAGCTGAGTCATGTAAGAATCTGTCTTTCCTTTTCTCCCTAAGCAGATAGCGACAGATAAAAGGTTAAAGATCTCTGCAGGTAGTGTGTTCACCTTATCTTATGTAAAGTGCTGATTACTATTCCCCTACCTGCTCCCTTTCTCTTGCAACATGTGGACTGTCATATGACCACACATTCCCCCTTCCCCCTCCATCCTGCTTTTCCCCTTTAAATCCTGAAGTCCTCAAAGTCATCTTTGGAGAAAGACACAGACCCATCTCCTGGGGTTGTCCTTAACTTTGGCAAAATAAACTTCTAAATTGATTGAGATCTGTCTCAGGTACTTTTTTATTAACAGTGTGATGGTTAATTTTATGTGTCACCTTGATTGTATCACAGGGTGCACAGACATTTGGTTAAACTTTGTTTTTTTTTTTTTTTTTTTTTTT
>PVKV010002510.1:0-85928 GCA_004027835.1 Alouatta palliata
CCCAGTAATGGGATTGCTGGGTCAAATGGAATTTCTATTTCTAGGTCCTTGAGGAATCGCCACACTGTCTTCCACAATGGTTGAACTAATTTACACTCCCACCAACAGTGTAAGAGTGTTCCTATTTCTCCACATCCCCTCCAGCATCTGTTGTCCCCAGATTTTTTAATGATCGCCATTCTAACTGGCGTGAGGTGGTGTTTCCTTCACAGATTGTCAAATGTTAAAAAAGAAAATGAATAATGTTGATGAAGTAAAAAAGACAAGGTGGATTGTCAAACATTGCAGTTGGGATATAAATTGGTAAAGCAGTTTGGTACTATTATTTGGCATCATTTTAATAAAATGGAAAATGTTGGTTGATTTCAATCTAGCGATTTTTCCCAGATTCTTGGCACTTGCATACTCTCCCATCGTACAGCCTTGTCTCTGAGTGTCAAAGGTAAACTACCTACCCTTCACATCATTGGATTTTAGTAACCTGATACTGGAGAGGAGGCAGATTGAGTAATAAGGGAAAAGTTTAAAATAACAATATCTGAGCCTCAGCTGTAGATCCATAAGTGCTCAGTTATATTTTAATGGCTAATTTACTTGTGTTCATCTTCCACTTCCCTGAGCCAGGAATCAAGTCTATTTAACAGTCATATCCTTCAAGTCTGTAATATATATAGTATATAATAAGTTCTCAGTAAATTATGTATAAAATTCTGAAAAATATTTTGAGAGAAGCAGCATGAAGGAACATGGGCACTGTTTGGCTTTAATTCATTGTGGCCTCCAGGGAGCAGTGTTTCTGAGGAATTAGGACAACACTGATGATAGAGTGGAGAAGGGAATGTCCCTGCCGTGAATATTTGGCTCATGGTGAATCCCAGGAGATTTGTGATGACTTCATGTAGCTTCTCAGACAGGAGAGGACTTAGCATTGACATCCCTGAGTGGCACTGGAGCAGATAAAGCACGATCGCCTTGAACTGGATGTATACAGCGAGCACAGGAGACAGCTGCTGGAGATATAACTGCAGGGGAACTTACAGCTGGGTATGAGACTGGAATAGGCAGAAAATGCAACTGCAGGGAAGAGACAGGTTATTTAAGTATAAATGCAATATGTGATTCTATAATGGAACAATGCATCTGAATAGGTAATTTTCTTTAATAAATAAAGTCTGAAATAAGCTCTCATTAAAATATTTTAGAGATATATTGCTATTTCTAACATAATGCACTGAAAATAATTTAAGCTATTTTAATAACCCAAGAAATTCATTATGAAATATTATTTACTCTATTTTATTATTTTCATTCCCATAGTAAGTATTGAAATAGTGCTATGCCTTTTGAACCAAATGGCCTGAGATTACCTAGATATGTAGGCGTTGGTGATTTTTGTACTAATTTTGTTCAGTTTTATGTGCCTCTGTTAATGGACAGCTACTTGTTATTTCTTCCATGTTTGGGACCTCACCCACCTTTTTTGGTCTTCCCCCACCTTCAAGTGTATGTCTAATTATATGATTTAATCTTTCTAATATATGGACTATGAAATCAAATATGTCATATATTTGTTATAATTTTTTCAATGGTAGAAAAAAGAATGATTTAAATAAGAGATAGAATGGCTCCTTTTTCAGAAACAATAATAGTACAATAGTTTATGAAAAGGTGTTCAGTGTCACTAATCATCAGGAAAATGCAAATCAATACCACAAAGTGATATCACCTAACATCTGTCAAAATGCCTATTATCATAAAAACACAAGATAAGTGACAAAAAGACAAAAGTTGGTGAGGATGTGAAAAAAAGATAACTAACATTGTTGGTGGAAATATAAATTGGTAACAGCCATTATGGAAAACAGCATGGAGGTTTCTCAAAAAATTAAAAATAAGACTACCAGAAGACTCTGTAATTCCCCTTCTGGGTAAATGCACGAAAGGACATAAAATCAGCACCTCTGTACCAGGATTAGGGCAGTGTGGGGGAGGAAATCAGAAGTTGTAGGTCAAACAATAGAAAGGTTCAGTTACGTAGGATGAATAAATTTAGAGACAGAATTTACAGCATAAGGAGTATAGTTAATAATATTGTATTGTATACTGAAAAATCTGCTGAGCACAGTTCAGGTGCTCTTACTACAAAATCAAAGTATGCATGTGAGGAGATGGATACGTTAATATGCTTGACTCTGCCAATCATTTCACTATACATATGTTTATCAATACATCATGTTGTACACCTTCAGCATATACTATATAAAAATTACAGTAAAGGTAACAGCTAGAATTTATTGAACACTTTTTAAGTGACAGGCACTATTCCAAGTTTTCCACATGTATTCTTGAACTTAATCTTCACAATAAACCTTTGAAGTAGGTATTATTTCCATTCCCATTTTTCAGATAATGACACTGAAGTACCAAGAAGAGAAGTTACTAGGTCAATGTCATACATATGGTAAGTGTGTTTCAAACTTGAACAGTCTTGATCCAGTGTCTCGAATATCTTTCTTCTCTTTTATAAATAAAATATAGGAGCTGAGTAGAGCATCTCCCCACTGTTCTAATTATGAGGTGTTTTTTTCAGAATTTAAAAAAAGTGTACTCTGGTAAGAAATTCATTTATGAAACTTTTATAAGAAAATATATAACTGTAATATAAAGACTCCAAGATCATAACCAATTTATACCATTCTGGAAACAGAAGTTACTAAGCTATAACTATGCAAATCCCCATCTTAAGATAGTCTGAAATCTTACTGTATTCCATAATTAAACTCTACATGGTCAAGGACATATAGTCTCTCAGGCTTATTCTGTCTGTTTTACTGAAAGAGTGACATGTCCTTTTCCTAGTGAAGTAAGACAACAGGTGCGACTGGTGTACCTAAGCAGAAGGATGGAATGAAAGTGAGATTTCCATGGTAGGAGGTATTTTGATTGCTCTTTAACCCCACTGTGAGTTCTGAGTTCTCGTCAGATAAAGATCTGCTGGCCATTTTAATGCCAGATGATGTTGGCATCTCCGGAAATGATGAGTACTACTTAACAATCACTTTTCTCTCCCATAGTACCATATAACCCAGCAATCCCCCTTCTGAATGTGTAGCCCAAGGAAATAGAATCAGCATGTTGTAGAGATATCTGTGCTCCCACGTTCATTGCAGCATTATTCACAATAACCAAACTATGGAAACAACCTAAGTCTCTGTCTAGGACTATTGGATAAGAAAGAATTAAAGAGAAATGAATGAATTTTAGATTCACATTTGACCCAGAGATGTAATGTTTTCCTTTCTATTCCCAACATCAAATTCTGACCTCTTAATGTCAGAAATTAAAGCTAAAAAATCACAGGTGTCAAATAGTAAGCATGAACCTCTATGACTTTGTGTACATAGATGCTTTAAAAAGACAGCAAGGCTATTGCAAATTTTAGGTTTCTTAGGATACTAAAGATTCAATTATAAACTATAAACACTTGAAAACAATTCATTTCCTTGAATACAAAATGCAAGATAAATTTAATTATCTAAAAAGATATTTATACTATAATGTCTTTCTTGTGACTATCTAAATAAAATTTTTCTTAATACCTGGAGTACAGAGACACAAATAAGACAATTTAATAACATCTATTATATTCAAAGGACTATGTTAACAGAAAATAAAAGTTATAATTAGCTTAGTCAACTCACTTAATATTATTTTATTCCATAACTTTATTGTAGATTTATCTTCCCACGTTTTCATAAAATGTGGACTATGAAAAGCATAAGAAAACCTTTATATACACTTGTATTTTCCAATCTTAAAAATATGTTTTAGAAGTGTCTCTAGCTACAGTGTCAATGAGTCTTATGTGTTACAGAAAACATACAAATTGAAATAATTCTGAGAAGATTTGAAAGCCCATCAACATCTTTAAGAGTTTTGGATAATTTTATTTTAAAAAGAAAAGTCTTTTAAAAAGCTTTATTTGTGAAAGTAGTAATAGTCTCTCCCACAGAAAGCCATTAGTGAAGATGCCATTGAATATACAAAATAGCTTCGATTACAGCCACCATAATATGTGACCTGGAGATAAAGCATAAATGATTTTTTTTTAAGAAAAGGAAGGAAGATTATAACAACCACATTCCTGGCTCAGAGTTGGAGTCAATATTATGATATTCTCATATGTAGTAAACATAGGTTCGATTGTGTATGTATCACTCAGTAATTGAGGTTAGCTAATATCTTGCAAATAAAAAGCTCCTTTTTAAACACAAATCCAAAAACAGAGTTCACATAACTCATGCTTCACAGTAATAACCAGAGAGTTGCCTTTTGGATGTCAAGTCTGTTGCAATGAGTGGATGATAGTATCTCAGAAGTATAGCTCATTTTTGAAGTAAATGTTTCAACCAATGATCAATTTAAGTAGCCAAATACATATTTCTCTATTTATAGTTGTAATAGCAAAATTCTGTTCAATGATGTCTGTGTTTTGTATTTATATGGCATGTATAATCTGAAGAGCTGAAAATGCTTGCTGTCTCTCACCTAACTGCCTCACAAATGCTTTAAATGCAAGTATATTACAGTTTGACAAATAAAATACATAGAAAAGGTAAGTTATTTCCTTGAAATCACACTAAAAGACAATGGAAGAATCAAGGCTTGTAACACAGTTAACTCTCCAAAGCATCACCTCATCCACATTTGCAACTAACCCTGCAACATGCATACATTAAAAAAAAGTGCAATGGAAAACACGTCCCAGTGTAAATTGTCTAAAGAAGTTTAAATGTGAATGTGGGTTACTCCTTCACACAAATGGTCATGTTCCTTTACTAAACAATAATCTGAAGTTACATGTTATCATTGAATCAACTCTGTTACCTGCCTCTCAGAGTATGATCATATAATTTTACACAAAGACAAATGTTAAAGAATAGCTACACCTCAATGATTTCTGTGTTTCCTCTACACTTATCTGATGTATATGTTTGTATATTATTTAATGAATGTGAAACATATTTAAGCACTATGAATATTTAGCAAAATTGTCCTTTCAGAAATTTGAGTTATTATTAATTCAAACTTACATCTAAGATTATCTTCAGAAAAATTATAATAAAAGTCAAGTCCCTCTGAAAAGATGAAACTGGAGAGCTTTCTAATTGATCCAGTATTTTTGTTACCAAACAATGTAAAATAATGTGTATTATAACAATAGAATATGACTGACTACCAGTTGACGGCATTTGGCTTTGACAACTGAACGTATTGCAAGAGAATTCACAAAATTTTGGTAGCTTTTTCTACCAATTTAATCTCATTCTGGCCACTCAGGAGAATATAACTACCCAAAGAATAAAAGTGATAGCCAGAAGTACTTCAGAATCATGATGTCAGCGGAAATGCATCACCAGGAACTCCACTTAGTTACCAGTTTATAGCAAAGCTGGATCAGTGACACAGTGGGCACATTGCCTAACCTGGCTGGCTACTCTAGCAGAAACCTAGCTCCTCCTTGGAGGGAGAAGGAGTGGTTTGACTGCCTCCAGCAGTATCATTGGCTTAAGAGTTTTTAAACATCTATTCTAGATTCTTGTTTCTAATCTTGGGCAAATTTCTCCTTAAAGCTACATGTTTTCTTTTATGTTTCTAAAGCTAACATCTTATCTATGCCCAAATAGTAACATATTCTACTTTCCTCGTTTAATTGTTCTTTAAAAACCTCCTGTTTGCTATATAGTGATCAGAGACATAGGGATTGTGAATAAGTAGCTAGACATTCTCCCGACATAACTTACCTGGGCCTTAGAATGCTTAATGACAAAATGATTGATCCTCAATTTTACCTCTAGCCTACTTTTGCTCTAATATTCTTTAGTTGTGTGATCTCACCTTCTGCCCTTGCTCTTCCCCAGCTCTGTTCCAGGTCATATATGTTAGCTTTTATTCTCATTTCTTTTCATTTTAGGAATAAACTAAAGCTGTTAATAGACTGTAGGTCCTTACTCTCAGTGCATACAAGCAACATATATATATATATATATATATATATATATATATATATATATAAAATTATCCAAACATATATATATATGTATATCCACCTCTGGATACAAAGATGGTAAAAACCTTTCTTTTCTCCTGTCCATGTTTTCTCTACTCCTATTGTATTATTATCTTTCAATCTCATTTACAAATATGACTTTAATTACATTCTTTATAAGAAGAATTGTGCTGGATTCTGAGAGGATTAATAACAATGACATGTAAAATACACATTTGAAATACATTTTGTCCTCAAGGATTTGGCAACCTATTTGGGAAAATGAAGGACAATAAGCATGGAATGAAATTATTGAAAGGGCAATATAAAGCAGGCTATATATACACCATGGTTCAAAGTGAGTGTGCACTGAATAGAAAATCATAAAAGAGACTCAATATTATGGACACTGAAGGAATCCAAAAGAGAATAATATAGTAAGACAGAGGAGTCTTGAAGCATGGCTAATAGAAGCATAACAGTTGTACATATTTACAGTTTTAGATACTGGCAGTAGGTAAATGCTCATGCTCTACATCCTTGTCAGCACTTGATACTATCCAATTATTTTTTCCTTAAAGCATTTTTTTAATTGTACTTTAGGTTCTGGGGTACATGTGCAGATCATGCAGGATTGTTGCATAGGTACATACCTGGCAATGTGGTTTGTAGCCTCCATCCCCCGTCACCTATATCTGGCATTTCTCCCCATTTTATCTCTCCCCAACCTCCCCACCTCCCCGCTGTCTCTCCCCTGGCCCCCCCAACAGACCCCAGTGTGTGATGCTCCCCTCCCTATGTCCATGTGTTCTCATTGTTCAACAACTGCCTATGAGTGAGAACATGCAGTGTTTGATTTTCTGTTCTTGTGTCAGTTTGCTGAGAATGATGGTTTCTAGATTCACCTATGTCCCTACAAAGGACACAAACTCATTGTTTTTTAAGTCTGCATGGTATTCCATGGTGTATACGTGCCACATTTTCCTTGTCCAGTCTATTGTCGATGGACATTTGGGTTGGTTCCAGGTCTTTGCTATTGTAAACAGTGCCACAATGAACATACGTGTGCACGTGTCTTTATAATGGAACTATTTATAATCTTTTGGGTATATACTCAGTAATGGGATTGCTAGATCAAGTAGAATTTCTATTTCTAGGTCCTTGAGGAGAAGTCACACTGTTTTCACAGTGGTTGAACTAATTTACACTCCCACCAACAGTGTAAAAGTGTCCCTATTTCTCCACATCCTCTCCAGCATCAGTTGTCTCCAGATTTTTTAATGATAGCCATTCTAACTATCCAATTTTTAAATTTGGAAGGGATTCAGTAAGTGAGACATGGTTTCTATTATAGTCTCCATTCACATTTATCCATTTATTATGATGTTGAACTCATCGATATGTTTATGAGCACTTATATAAAAAAATCCAAATTCTTTCTTTTGCCTGTTTTTCTGTTGATGTTCCTTTAATATGCAGTATTTTTATATTATCCTAAAGTTGAGGTATTCTCTCATGGTACATGAACTAATGGGATATTGCAAGCCAGTGAATCATCTTTCTTTACAGTTAGCCACACAGTCAACAGCTAAAGTGGTAGAAATGTTGTCATAGAGCATAGATCCTTCTGCATGCAGACTAAACACATTAGTTTTATATTGCAGTGCTACTTGAAATGCCAGCCCACAACAAGATCAGGAACTTGTGCCAGAATGTAAATCAAGTCACTGTTTTCTCCAACAAGAACCTCTTGCTATCAAAAAAAGTCAGCTCAACTAAATATCTTGCTTACTTCTGTTTCTGATTTACTTTTCAGCTCAAGTATTTCATCTCACTGCAAACCAGTAACTAACAGTTTGAGAACTGACAGCAGTGTATAAGCCACACTTTGCATAGATTGTTCTATAGGCCTCTGCATTTTTCTCATTTTTCTATGCATATTCTATTATCTCTCTCTCTATATATACATATATTTATATATTTATGTATATATGTACATATACTTACATATGTATTATACATGCACATATATATAATACACACATATATGTATGCATTATATGTGTTCATATGTGTCTATCTTGTTAATTTCATGATTTAAAATGAAATCTACTGAAAAAATTTAACACATTTTTTTCAACTATTTCATTTGCTTTGTGTGACAGCTATATTCTCCCACATGTAAATGCAATTCATTGTTGCTTTATGCATAATGGACAAAATAAGTAGTTTTTTGACATATTATTTTATGACAATAATACCAACGAGATTGTAGTTAATTCAGAGGATGCTTTAAGATTCAGCAAATAATCAACAGTATTTATTTTGTACTTATTAGACATTGGTTTTCTGTGATAAGCACTATAGGAAGTCAAATAGGATATGCCTAACTTGGATACAAAAAGTTGGATATGTGAAAACAAGTACAATAAAATGTGATGAATACCCAGAAAGATTCATTTACAGGATACATTAGCAGTTCAGAAAATGAAAGGATTGCTAGTACCAAGGGAATCTGAAGAGGTCCACAAAAAATCTTCCCAGAGGCAAAGATTTTCTGTGGACTTCAGATATTTTATTTTGATGTATCTTATCTTCTAAAATCACAGGAATACTATAACTTGTGCCTTAAAAATGTATTCCAGATCTTTCATATGCAGATGCTCCTTGACTTACTGGTGATGGGGTTATGTCCCAATAAACCTATTATAAGTCAAAAATATCATAAGTTGAAAATGTTGTATGTCAAAAGCGAATTTAATGCCCTGATAAACCCATTGTGAAATAGAAAAGTCCAATGTCAAAGCATCATAAATCCAGATGCTCCTCAATTTACAATGTAATTACATTCATAAAGTTGAAAAATTTTAAGTTGAACCATCCTAAACCAGGGATCATCTGCACTATTAACTCTGTGTAGCAAACTGGACATCCATCTACCTGTCCTCTACCTGTCTTCTGTACGTAGTGTAAGAGTGTGTTATCTCCTTGATAATGTGATAACTAAAATAGATACAGACAGAGTACCTGGCCTACTTAAATCATAGAACCTACAAATAATTTCAAAATTCAATAGTGAAAGTTTAAAACTCAACAGGATATAAGAATAAATTGATTCCATACTGTTTTAGTCTTGTAAGTATTCTTGTTTTGTATCTGTCCACATTCTTATTCACTGGGGTTCAAGAAAAGCCATCTGTGTTTGTTTCTTTTGTTTTTATGTCTATGTAACATGACTCACATTGAAGTCATATCTTATCATGTCACAGAAGAATAATACAGAATAATGATCACATACCTCTTCACAAACATGGAGAGCTACACATTGCAGAATAATACTGTCATAATTTTGAAAATTGCTTTCTTAAAAATTCCTTTTCCTATGATTGCCTATTTCTTTTCAATTTCTTTTCTGACTGTGAGGGTGTCTATGTTTTTAATCTCTAATCAATTTCACTCTTCCTACTTTCATGGTTGTAAAGTACAAGTAAAATTCTTTAGTACATTTCACCTTTTATACCTTTTTTTTTTTCCCAAAAAATACTGATTACATCAGCTACCTTACTCAAAAAGATTCTTTTGGGAGAAACTAATAAAATTCTAAGCCCATTTCAGGCTTTCAGTCTTATATCATGTTTACTTCAGGTAAACATTTCCATTTAACCAGAAAATCCAAAGCTTTATAGCAGAAGCAGTGCCTTCCACAAGAAAGTTTTTCCTAACATTTTTGCTTTTAAGGAAAACTTCTGGTATTTTTAAAACTGAGTTTGAAAATAGAAGTAGACTAAAGTAGAAAATTTAGACCTGTGAATCTGAAATGCCACATTCTAATAGATAATGCCAGGGCCCCAAGGACATTGGTAAAGTCTGCTCTCCATTAATGAAAAGAAATTATATTTGTATTTGAAAGCTTTTTTGTTGTTGTTCTTAATTTATTTTGAAATGTTTTAAAAGTTGTGTTTAGTGGTCAGAGATATATAGCTTTAATTGTCACAATCTACAAAAAGAAGACCTTTGAGTGAAACCCAAAATATTGAATGTAAATTTATACCAAATTTAGAACAAAAATAATTGAAAGAAACAAAGTTGGATTATTTGAGGGGAGGAAGTAAAGTTTCTCTAAAAATAACAGTGTGAAAAACTATTCTCCTGGCTTCCAGGTTTAATTGTCACAATAATTGAGCTTCAGAAAGAAAAGTTTCAGGTATCACTCATTATTTTTTCAAATATAAATTATATATATTACTATCAGCTTTAAGTTTTAAAAGGGTTTTGTGTTTTAAAAAAAGTCTAAAATTGGATGGCTCACAATTTAATTTACAGATATCTACCTGAAGCCTGAGCATTTTAGGACAGACTGTAATCAAATCCTTATGTTATCAAGACATTATCATAGTTTCTTTCAATTTCTATCAGCTATATTTCAATAAATTTATCCTAGAAATATATCTGTAAGTGTTGAAGATAAATTTGTGAAGATATAGATATAGCACTTTTTATAATAGGAGACACAGAGAAACATTCATCAAAAGGAAACTGATGAAAAGGCAAGTTGCAGCAAATTATATCATTTTATTGAACATGTTTATTACATATCAAGTGTTATATATACCTGGATGATTATATACCAGATTTTTATCAAGAAATATTCTTAGTGCAAAACAACAGGAAATGCAAGGGATTTTTATTATTTCAGAATTTTTTTTGTACATTTTTAATTTTACAATGCTTTTGTTTTATGAAACTTTCAGAATCCTCCCCGCCCCCAAAGCAATAAATGTCATTTAAGATATTCACATAAGAGACAGGCATGGAGCTCAAGCCCAGCCCTGTATATGTAGACTAAAGAAGGTGGCCAAAAAGATGTCAGAGGTCTGCAGTCAGGTAATCAATTTGGAAATAGAGAACAAATAAACACCAGAAATCAAGATTAGGTGCTGGGCCAAATCTTGGCAGGGAGTCAAAACTGACAAGTTATCATCTGGGATGAGGTTAGAGGTTGAAACAAGCAGACATGCAAGCGCATCTGAACGCACTGTGATATTAAATGACAGCGCGATGCTATTATGGTCAAGTTCAGCAAGTAGTGGGATTACCCATACCCGATAAATCAAGGTGATGCAATTCACCAACTGATCAGAAACCATGACACCTAGAACATAAAGAAAATCTATGGTTACAACATTTGGATAAAAACTAAGAGGATAAAGCAACAGAAACCAAGATAGCCAGTTTGAGCATAATAAGGTCAAGGAAACTAAAATGCACAATCCATTTAGCAAGCAAATAGATACCCATAAGTAATAGTATCTTCTTTATATGCCAGGAAGCCTTTTCATACCTTCTAATGAAGTAGAAAGGAATCTGAAGGTGTGGCTAGCCTAGGATATCAAGTAAATATAGGTATGTAAGTTGGATGAGTAGTTTACCTGACAAGAATGGAGATGAGTAGTGTAACTGAGAAGAATGGAGAGTGCCACATTCTACTCAAAAGCAGAAACTTCTCTCTCTTTTTTTTTTTTTTTTTTTAAGGAGTCTCACTCTGTCACTCAGGCTGGAGTGCAGTGGTGTGATCTCGGCTCTGCAACCTCTGTCTCTTGGGTTTAGGTAATTCTCCTGTTTCAGCCTCCAGAGTAGCTGGGACTACATGTGCATGCCGCCACCCCTGGCTAATTTTCTTTTCGTATTTTTAGTAGAGACAGGGTTTCACTGTTTCCCAGGCTGGTCTCAAACTCCTGAGCTCAGGCAATCTGCCTGCCTCGGCCTTCCAAAGTGCTGGGATTACAGGCATAAGCCACCACACCCAACTTCTCCACATTCTTATATGCATTACAGTCATTTGGAAGAATGGTAAGTATTTTTAAATTACTCTTTTTGGGGGCTAATTTAACTGCACTCTCCCATTGTGGCTACCTAAAAATATAGTCCTACAACTTCCCACCTTCAGTTTGTTGAGTTTCTTTTTGTTTGTTTCTTCCTCTCGCATTTTTCCTAGGATGCAATCTTTTCTCCTTTGTTGTGTTTTCACAAGCCACTTTCTCGTCTCAAGAAGATCATTTAAATGTTCAAGTTTATTCTCCAAGGACAGTTACCCCCCCCAACTTGATGTTATCCATGGACTTAAGGAGTAAGAGCTCTACTTAATCATCCCAGTCATTGATAAAGATATAGTAATGGACCGAGGACAGAATCTAAAGCATCACTCAATAGCCACCCCCATCCCTGAAGGCAGCATCAACCAATTAATAACTACTATTTGAGTGTGACCTTCCAAGCAATTGCACACCCATGCTTTAATAGCAGGATCTCAACTCTGCTTTGTTGCTCCCTAATTAATGTCATATGAGAGTGAATTAAAAGCCTGACCGAAATAAAGATTTTATATCTATTGCTTTCCTCTTAACCACAGGGTCTGTCACTCCGTCAGACAGGGTATTAGATTAGTCTGATCTGATTTGTTCTTCATAAAGACACGTTTTTTAAAAAGTCCCCCTTGAGAACTCCTATATGTTTGCAAATTGAGAATTGGTGAATAGAAAGAGCATATAGCAGGCTTCGTGCTTCAAAATTTACCCTCTGGATGCAGAGGTCCCTTAGCAACCAGAAAAATTAAATGCATTGTGACTTTTATTTTTAAGTACTAAGATCAATGTACAGCCATACATTTGCTCATCATTTTCCGTGACTTTCCACACAAAAGATATGAATAAGCTTCAGTGTTCATTTATTTCCTCTTTTATTCTCCTCACACATCTTATACAAATGTGTGTAGAGGCTTAAGATCCATTCCCAGATTTAAAAATTGGTCAAAATCTCTGAAACAAGGCTAAGAGAGAGGATCGAGGATATGATTTAAAAATAACCCAAAGGAATAAGAAGTACAACATCTATGACAAGTTCATTGGGGCAACTCTCTTCCTAATTATACATGAAAAAAAAACCCTTTTCTGTATATTTCTTAATTTTAAGAAAATCTTGTCATGATGATTATGCCAAAAATATACAGCACTCTGAAGCTCACTTACTACTCGATATGGTTTGAATGTGTCCCTCTCCAAAATCTCATCTTGAAATTGTAATCCAAATTGTAATCCTCATGTGGTAAGGAAGGGACCTTGTGGAGGTGATTAGATCGTGGGGTCAGTTCTCCCATGCTGTTCTCATGATAGCAAGTGAGTTCTCACAATATACAGTGGATTTATAAGGGCTTTTCTCCCTCTCATTCTGCACTTCTCTCTCCTGCCACCCTGTAAAGAGGTGCCTTCCATCATGATTGTAAGTTTTCTGAGGCTTCCCCAGTGTTGCAGAGCTGTGACTCAATTAATTAAAGCTCTTTTCTTTATCAATTACCCGGTGTTGTGTATTTCTTCACAGCAGCATGAGAATAGACTAATACATGATTAGAATCTCTACCACAAGAAATCTAGAAGATAAATATATTTTGTAGCATTCTTAATCTTTCAATGTGTGCAAATTGACATATATATAAACCTAAGTTATATCAAATTATCAGAATAATATTTTTTCTTCAACATGTTCAAATGAAAAAAATTTAAAAAATTGTACAATATTATCAAGGAAAGGTACAGATTAATAGTAAATACTAAAGTATTTATATGAAACAAAATAAGACAGATTTCTTTTATCCTTTCAGTAAATATCTGTTGGGCACCTATTGTGTGTTAGGCACTCATGCAGGCCTTCAAGATACAGGGGAAATGTATCAGACAAAATTTCCTGACCTCTCAGAGACTATATTATAAGGGAAAGACACAGACAACAAGAACATGAGCAAGAAAATAAATATACTACATAAGTTTCAATAACTTATGTGGTAATTTAAATAGGACCAATCAAAAAGGATTCTCTGAGCAAAAAATAAAAGAGGTGAAGGGGCGAAACATATAGTTATCTGGAAAATAATATTTTTAGGCAGAAGAATAGCAAGAACTAGATTAAGATTGTTTTTCCTTTAATTTAATGAAAGTGACCTGGCCACTGTGGCCTCACATGCTGAACTGATGAGGAAAAGATAGAGTCACTGTACATATACAGATGTCAATGAATTTTAAAATGATGATATTGCTTTTGATTACCTAGCATAGGTCATAAGTATTTGTAGTAAAAATTGCAGTAAAACTTACCCTATAATAAATGTATATGTATAAATATAATCCTTTATGGTTGAAAATTATTATTTTATACTAGAAATATTATTTTTCAAAAGTTTTTAATGGAATTTGTATGTTAGAAATACGACTCCCTGAATAGTATTTTCTCAAGGTTAGTAGTTATATTTTGAGAGGTTATGAGCAAGAAAGATTTTCCTTATGGGTAGGCACACATACATACATATCTCCATTCCACACACACATGTACACATACCGCTATACCGTAAAACTAATGGAATATTAAAGTTGACAATTGAAATTCAAAAATATTAACTCATTCACCTTTTATAATCTTATAACATGTATGAAATAGCCAAGTGAGTAATTTGAAATAACTATACTTTATGTATTAGAATAAAGGGAACACATTTGTCTTATTTAGAACAGCTTAAATTCTAAAGCTTAATGAACTGAAAAATCACTCGACTTGATTGCGAAATGTGTGCTATCCTTTTTCACCTACTCTACCTTCCCCTCAGAATTAAGCAAAGTTACCACTGTCACCTGTTCAAAAGAAAATCTATAATGTAGGGCACTTTTCAAGGTGTTTCAATTTTAAAGGCTTAAAAACAGTGCAATTTTATGGAAAGTGAATGGTCTTATCCATTCTACAATTTCAATGTCTGATTGAATCAACTCAAGCATTCAATCAATCATGTTACAGGTAAGGCCAGCTATAACATGACTAAATTGTCAGGTTAACCTTCTGTGGATGTAATTGGCATAATGTATTATCCAAATTGTACAAAAGGACATTGACATAAAGCATAGTTTGGAATTCAGAAAAAGATGGCTAAGATGATGTCCTCTTAGGTCATAGGGAGAATAGGATCAGAATATCCTAAGATAAGTCAGTAATTGACAAAGGAGATAGAAATTATGACCTCCAGTTAACACACTGGACCAGGGCAAGGGAAACAATAATGCGTTAGGGCACACCAGCTTGCATTAGCCACAGGGTGGCTTGTTCTCACTATAAATTACCTACACAAGGGAAAGTGCTTAATACTAATGAGGCAACGCTTGATTACTCAAGTGATAGCGAGAGAAAATGTCATCACTCTGTTAATGCCATTCATTTTCCTGAGTAAGAAAAAAAATACATGGTTGTAAGTTTATAAAAGTTTAGGCACATTTGCGAAGGTAGAACTGCTACAGAAAATAAAATCATTTTATGAAAAACTTTAGACTTTTTGAGATTGACATGTTCCTAGACAACCTTACCCCCCTCAACAAACTGTTCAGATGGACCCTATCAGTGTTACATTTGGGAAGAATGTACATGTAAGGTAATTAATGACAAAGAATTAAAGGAATACATTTTCAAGTGTCATAATAGTTTCCATAAGACAAAACTAAAGTAAGCCAAATTGGTCAGTGGTTGACACTATTTTTCATACCATGCTTTTTAAAAAATACTCACGGTGATAGTTATTGTTATAATTCTATTCCCCAAATTTTTAATTCTTAGACACAGAACAAATTTCAGCTGACTCCACCTTTCTGTGATTGAATAGGCTGTCAATGATTGCCTATAAAATGTTATTGCTGAAAGAGTGATCAATGATTATTGTCCATGGGACAGAAAAATTATGTGAGTGACAACATATGTCTCCTTATTCCATAAAATGAATCCACGGAAACAAAACTACAAACTGTATTCCTGAGAAATGGAAGCATTTTACATCATCATGTTGATATGGGAGGGAGGCAGGAGGGTGAGTCCTTGGCAAGGACTCTATCCCGCCACCTGTGCCCACGGACCTAGTTGAGGAGAGCCATTCCTGCCTTTGTGCCCAAATGTTGCATTTTTCCAAGACCACCCTGGCCCACCACGCTCCCATCCTGTGGCTATAAAAATCCCGAGACCCTAGTGGGGAGAGACATAAGTGGCTGGATGTGGAGAGGAATACATCAGTGAAAGATATTACAGGTGGCTGGACATCGAGAGGAACACTCCAGGGGAAGAGCACACGCTGACAGGCACCGACAGATGCCGGAAACCCATTGACCGGAGGAATGACATGGAGTTAGGCTGGGGCAGTCAGAGGAGAAACCCACTGCTGGACAGCCCGACCTCAGGGGAAAATTACTTTCTCACTCCATCCTCCTTCTGGCCTCCCCATTCACCTCGCTAACAGTCACCACCACTCAATAAAAAACCTTGCACTTTTTCCAAGCCCATGTGTGATCCACTTTTTCCAGTACACTCAGGCAAGAACCTGAGATACAGAAAGGCCTCTGTCCTTGTGATAAGGCAGAGGGTCTAACTGAGCTGATAACACAAAGCCACCTGCAGATGGCTAAACTGAAAGAGCACACTGTAACACACGCCCACAGGGACTTCAGCTGTAAACATTCACCCTTAGACACTGCCCTGGTGTCAGAGAACCAGAGCCTGCCTGTCTGCATGCTCCCCTAGAGTTTGGAGCAGTGGGGCACTGAAGAAGTGAGACATTTCCCCATCACGCACCCTGCAAGGGAACTTAACCCATTTCAATATTAACCAGTTACACTTGGTAGCTGGGCACTACTTATCAAATAATGCACATATGATATACTGAAGACAGAGAAAAAATACATACTGAGGACAGGATAAGAGCCTGCTTTCTTTACTCTTAGATCAGTGGTAATTTTGCAGTTCAAGAAGATGTTAAAATATTCTTTTTAGAATAACAAATCTAGGAAGCACAAGATGCTATACCTTTCTTACAGGGTATAACTTCTGTTTTCTGTACCTAAACTTCCTGTTAGCATAAAACATATTATATGATCACCTACTTTTATTGTTCCAGCCATTATGTATGTTTTATTTAAAATTAGTTTTTTGGCCAGGTGTAGTGGCTCATACCTGTAATTCTAGCACTTTTGGAGGCCAAGGTGGGAGGATCACTTGAGACCAGGAGATGGAGGCTGCAGTGGACTGCACTTTAGCCTGGGCCACAGAGTGAGAGCCTGTCTCATAAATAAATAAATACATACATAGATAAAGTTAGTTTTTCTTTCAGAAGGTAGGTGATAAGAAGTGGAAAGAAATAAGGAAGCAAGTTGCATTATTAATCTTCATGTATTAAGCTCTAAGGAATATTCATATTTTTATTCAATCAGCATAAATAAATATAAAAGCACAAATAAGTGTTCCAAAACACTTTAATATTAGATCTATTGTTTGAGATTCTACTTGAAAATGAATAAAAATACAAAAAAAAAAAGAAATGTATTTGATTTTATCAAATACTTTGTCATTCACATGAGTACTCGTTAGATAACTTGCCCAGTTGGTAATGCTAACATTTGACTTCAATATGTCATGAATTTGGCTCCTATAAAGGTAATCGTGTATATAAAAATTACATACACGATTAAAAATATTTCAGCTCCCTTCTCACACACTTATTATAATCCTGTTCAGCAGATACATAATGGAAATTTATTTAAATATCAGTTATTTATTTATCCCCCACTGTGAAAATGTATGATAGAGACACTTGGAGATAACTTCAAAAAGGCAATATCCTGAAAAGAAAGACTTCAAATGCTGAAATGCCAAGTACAGTCTTTTGGTACATGGCAGGTTCTTATTAAATTTGTCTTTACTAAACAACAATAACAAAAATAAAAGTGAAAAACACATAACTATTAATATGGTTTGGCTCTCAGTCCCCACCCAAATCTCATATCAAAGAGTAATAATCCCCACATGTCATGGGAGGGAACAGGTAGGAGGTAACTGAATCATGGGAGTGGGTTTTTCCCATGCTATTCTCATGACAGTGAATAAGTTTCATGAGATCTGATAGTTTCATACAATGGAGTTCCCCTGTCTATGCTCTCTTGCCTGCCACCATTTAAAAAGTGAGTTTGCTCCTCTTTCACCTCCTGCCATGAGTGTGAGGCCTCCCAAGTTACGTGAAACTGTGGGTCAATTAAACCTCTTTCCTTTATGAACTACCTAGTCTCAGGTATGTCTTTATTAGGAGTGTGAGAACAGCTTAATACAGCTATGTATTTCATGTAATGGTACATTCCCAACCTTCCCATTCAATTAGCAGGTTACAAGTAGGTAAGATATCAATACCCTTCCCACAAAAGTTTCACCAATTCAATCAATCTCTGATTTCTGGGAATTTCTGATGAATAAAATACTGACCTATGCATGGTCTGGAATGAACCTAATTTGAGATCAAATTCTGAAGTGACCCAGGCACCTATAAAGGTAAAGGTATTTACATTTCAAGCAACTTAAAGTCATAGTCCAGGCTAGTGGGGGCCACAGCACCATATTGTGATGTAGTAGATCTGATGTACTTGCTTTTTTGAAGATTTATGATTTTTCTTTTTTGTAGAGAATTGCTTAGAATTTCCTCATAAAATTTTGCCAAAATATTTAAACTTATAAGAAAAATCTGTATTTTCAGAGCTAAGTGTTTTTTATTATATGTGGGGAAGCATGGTCAAACTAAAATTTCAACATCCTTCACGATAGGTATATAAATTACACTTTATTCAAATCCACAGGTGTACAATTTTAGCCCACGCCAATGAATGATGACTAGATTGTTCTTATCAGCATCTGACTCAATGTTCCCTGTTAAAACAATATTTTTGTTACATGCCTTTCACTGGGAAGAAATCAAATATATGGATAATATTATACACCTAGACATGAAAATTTTAAAACTCAACATAACATTTCACTCACAAGAGAGTAAAGTAGTTTACAATAAAATAATAGACATCTTAATATGTAAATCTTTAGCTGCCTGTATTAGTCCATTTTCACGCTGCTGATAAAGACATACCTAAGACTGAGAAATTTATAAAAGAAAGAGGTTTATTGGACTTACAGTTCCACATGGCTGGGGAAGTCTCACAATCATGGCAGAAGGCAAGGAGGAGCAAGTCACATCTTATGTGGATGGCAGCAGGCAAAAAGAGAGCTTGTGCAGGGAAACTCCCGTTTTTAAAACCATTGGATCTCATGAGACCCATTCACTATCAAGAGAACAGCATGGGAAAGATTGGCCCCCATGATTCAATCATCTCCCATCAGGTCCCTCCCACAACATGTGGGAATTATGGGAGCTACAACGTGAGATTTGGATGGGGACATGGAGCCAAACTCTATCAGTGCCCTTGTACAGGATTAAAAGTAATGTGTTGGCCCAGCTGTCTAAAGTTATGATGAATGCAATCACTGTGGCTGCCAATTGATAGAAGTGTGTTGCACTGGCCATAAGTTATATGTTATGTTATATGCTATGTTGTAAACAACATTGCCATAAGTAACCAGGTTTTCTAAAACCATGATAAGCACTTTGACAACTTCTGAACAAAATAAGGCAGACTTTTCCCTTGATTTACCTGTTAAATTTATTCCTAAAAAAAGTCAGTGTGTCTTAGCACTGTGAAGAAAACTTCAGTGTTTGTATGTAAAATAGAGTTATGTTCTAGACTCAGATTATAAACAAATCTTTCATCCACTTGAATGTCTAGCTCCATAATAAATATACTGCTGTATAAAACGCAGACAAGTTTCTTCTGTGAAAGACCATCTTCCCCAGGACAGTTCTTAAAATCTTCTGCAACCCTTTCTACTACAGGCTCCCCAATCATTGTGTCAACAAAAAATTTTCCTTTGAATTTCTAAAATGTCTTCTAGAAAAAAGTCACAAGCCATTTTAATCCATGAACTAGGTCCAGACCTCAGGTAGAGGTTTGAAGAAGGCTCTATGGAACATATCTGTGCTATGATGTTCATGAGCTACAGACTGTAATTTATAATTTCCTCTTCTTAAAAAATATAACTCTTATATATTGTGAATCAACAAAGGGTCTTGAGGGTAACGGGTCCTAGGTGTTTGGAGGAGTAAGAGGTATCTCAGGCCTCTCGGCATCTTAGGCCTCTGGATAGCTTCGTTCATTACCCTAGTCTTTATTTCCTTCAACTGTAAATCCTAACAACAACGAGTGATTTGATTAGACTCTTGTTATTTCTACAGCTGGGGAAGAAGTGTTTATCACTGAAAGTTGGTCTGGACAACTTCTGATTGTCCTAGAATGAGCTGGAGAATGCTGTCATTAGACAGAAGGAAGCCTCACTGCATAAGGAAAAGCCTAGTCATGGAGTCTCAGTATTTTCTCTTGGTTTCAGTGCTGTGACTGGATTTTGTGCAAGGTCACTGGGTGTTTAAGCACTTCAGTTTTCTCATCTGTAATGAGGTGGGAGTGATTGGTGATCTTTAATGCCATTTCTCACTGTAAAATTACAGACTTTTGTTTGTTTGCTTTGTTTTGGTTTCAGACAGAGTTTTGCTCTTGTTGCCCAGACTGGAGTTCAACGGGTCGGTCTCAGCTCACTGCAACCTCTGTCTCCCAGGTTCAAGTAATTCTCATGCCTCAGCCTCCCAAGTAGTTGGGATTACAGGTGCCTGCCACCACACTTGGCTAATTTTTGTATTTTTAGTAGAGAACGGGGTTACACCATGTTGGCCAGGCTGGTCTCAAGGGAGACTACCCTTATATTATCACTTCAAAACAAGCAAGAGTGCCAGACCCAGCAGGCGCTCTCAGCAGTAAGAAGAAACAGTAAGTGATTAGTCATTTCCTCTGTTTATGATGCTGTGTCTGCTCAGCTCCTTTCAGTGGAAAACATCAGTTGTACCTAGGGGCTTATGTTATGTAAGGGGTCATAAGCAAAAGTCTAGACAACCACTCTTCACTCCAGACCTTTGAGTAAGAGATCCCAAGAGAGGTGATGAAAAGAAACATGGCTCCCTACCCCCCAAGTCACCGTACTGTGCAAAGGAACACAATAACTGATTCCTCCTATCTTACTGTAACTTTGAACTTGTTGATACATCTCTCTCCATTTTCCCTTCCCTTCTCTTACCCAGTCTCTTGTAAGCACTGTTTTATTCTATGATATCAACTTCTATGATATCAAGATCCCCCCTACTGACTATTTTTTAATATTTCACATATGAATGAGGACAAGTGATATTTCTTTTCTGTGTCTGGGTTATTTCACTTAACATTATATTCTCCAGATGCATCCATGTTGTTGCAAGTAACAGGATTTAATTATTTTCAATGGCTGAATAGTATTTCATTGTGTGTATATATATGTGTGTATATATATATATATGTATATATCTCACATTTTATTTATCCATTGACTCACTGTTGGACACTTAGGTTGATTCCATTCCTTGGCATTTGTGAATACCACTTCAGTAAACATGTAATAAACATTTTAAATGATTCTATAACCCACCACATTAGTTAGTGATGAGGTTTCAAATTTCCTTGAAAAGTTTTATTTTGTATATCGCAAGTCATTCTACAAAGTAAAAAACAAAACAAAACAAACAAAAACTCTTAAATTATAATTTTGTGTTGACTATAATTTTGTGTGCTTAATATAAATACAAGAAATATTTCTGAAAGCTATCTACTAAGTAACATAATCAACCCAACAAAAGTTCTAAAAGTGACTGAATTCTATTGAGTGTCTCTAGATTTTTATTTAATGTAACTGAAAAACTGTTAGTTTAAAAGAAAAGTATGCAATTAGAAGAGGTAAAAAATACATAAAAAGCTGTCTCTAATTATTACCTAAGTAGGTAAAACTAAGCTTCTTCCTTAATTGAATATAAACTAAATAAGGTAAAATTAGTTAAGTTACCCTACCCAGAATTACACAACCATAAATCAAACAACCAATTAACCAATTTACCATACATTAAATCAACTACTTGTGAGAGAGAATGTTTATGTGCTTCTATAAGAAAAATGTAAAATCATGCAATTATTGACTATTAGATCTTGGCAAGAATTTACAATTAGCATATAGTCAATTGAGTATAGAAACATGTTTTAACACTAAATTATTTTTACTTTCTTAAATTAAGAAATCTTTCAGTTCCTTTAATGAAAGATTGCTTGGTTGACTAAAAATGCTATGATTTTGGAATTTATTCTCTTATTTTTATATTATTACTCAAAGGTACATTGAACTGCCAAACAGTTTTGAATCCCTCCTCTGTACTCCTGTATCACCTGGGACATATGTCTGATAAAGTCCTGAAGACCCTGTTAATAATTTTTGGTTTACTTGTGTGTTTATCCACACAAATTTTGGAGCAAAGAAACTGTGTTTTCTATATCTCTATATTCTCATCAACTAGATAATCTGGCCAGCTATCTGCTCAATAAAATTGAAGTTAAAAATAAAATAAAATTGATGTTAAACACAATTTATATGAGGTCATTGTCTTGGACTGTGCTCTTGCACTAGTCCCCATCAGACCAGACCAAACCAAAATGGAATCACTCATGCTAAATGTCACATAAGCAAATTGCAACTTTTAGGAAGCAAATAGATCCCAAATAGCACAGCTTCTCCTAAAAACAGGAGATTCCAGTCCACATGAATCAGCACAATAAGGAAGATCTGCTTTAACCCTTAATTCAAGTAACCTAGCATTAACAATCAACGTTTTTCCTTTGTTCTGTTTTTTTCTCCTCACCTTACAAAACACAGTTTTGCCATTTCCCAGTGAGAACTCACATTCTGTTTTGCAGAATGTAAGCGGTCTTGATTCATGAATTGCAAATAAAAGTCAATTAGACCCATAACTAAATTTGTCATAATTTTGTATTTTAATATGAGGTTAGCACACATAATTCACTATAATTCCAAATTAAAACAAACATATTACTATTTTAGCAAATTTATGCATATATATATATACACACACACACATGATTCCACTAGATTAACAGTCCTTACATTATGCTCTGTGTAAGTATTATTCATGGAGTTTAATAAACATGTAAATTTCTAGTACTTGCTAAGATATTCTGACTTAGGAAGACCAAAGTAGAACCAAAAATAATTGATATTTTTAAGAAAGCGCATTAGGTTATCAATATGTTAACCATGTTTAGGGAATACCACACTAGACTTCTTAATATGTTGAAGTAGCTCATGGATTCCCAGTGTTACTTTTGAAAGTGCCCATGTACCCAAACTGGGAGCCACTAATATAAGCCAACCCAGAGATAAAGCAACTGAAGTAAAAAAGAGTTCTTAATAAGTTAGAGGCAGAGTCCAGGTTTAAAATCTGGTAGCAACACTTGAGTTCCTAGAGGATAAACTCAAAGATGCATACAATGAGTAATTCAAGTTTAAGCCTCCCATTTTAGGATTATGAGAGGATCCTTATTTATACAAATAATAAATGTCTTAGGTTAGATGGAAGAAGGTTGTTGCTATTTGTAAGAAGAAGCATGTGTGGAAGAATGCATGCGGTCACTGAAAAGCAAACAACGCACTCCGGTAGATACAGTTCCAAAATTGCCTTTCCTATACCTTGGGGCCTGATGTGCTTCAGAATTCAGAATGTTTCAGATTTTAAAAAGATACTGTAGTGCATATATGTTGAGAAGAAAATGGACGTGGAACTGGCCTACAGTTTATTCCCTCTATTCATTAAGGATTGAGAATTCAGGGAAATCATCAAGACAAAAAATTGTCAAATCTTCTTGTAAACATACAAATTATGAGTGTCTTTGGTCACACAGTAATGGCATTCGTTTGTGTTAGAATAATTATTTATGCAATACTTTCAGTACAGTAAACCTGGTTGTCTACAATTGATTATGGTACATAAATCTAGAATATATAGATTTATTGGTAAAGTTCCCTAGAAAATATAACATAAGTGATGTAGTTTATTTTACATTAGACATGTTTTATAATTTAAATGTATAACTGTATACCTGTTTAAAGGATATGACAGTCTAGATCTGGAATATATAAAATGGCAAGAAAAGAAGTTGGTAGCTATGTTGGATGTCCCAGACCACTCTGATTTTCCTTTGCCCTGCATTACTTCTATTATTGAAGTTATTAGTAATGATTGGTGTGGGGTGAGATGATATTGAGTAAGATGTCCAGTGCATGCAAGTCTGATTTGACAACCTGATATTTGGCGTTCTGACATTTGGTGTAATTTCTACAGTATAGTTTATAACACTCTCAGAGGGTCAGGTCACTGTGTATTCAAATAATTTGATATTTATGCAGAGAATCATATATATATTCATATTTAGTAGGATAAACAAAGATAAAACACAGCCTCACAGTCAGCTCAGACAGATTTTAATAGCAAATTAGTGCATATCAGTTCAGATTTACAAAGTAAGTTATTTTTTAAAAATTAAATTCAGAGTTGTTGTTGTTGTTTTTAATTTTGGGACACTGGGTAAAAGTTTAAGGAACAGTACTTGGCCTAGCTCTCCCAATCTCTATTACACTTTTTTCTTTTCTTTTTTTTTTTTTTTCACTTTGCCCATATTCTCTTCTAGCTGGCAGTTGTATGCAAGCTTTTGAGTCAGAAGCTAACCAGTGGCCTTATTCCTGTTGATGACTGCAGCGAAGCAATGTCAGACAGAAGAGAGGGTTGTCATGGTTGCACTCTGCATGCCAATTCAAGACACCAGTTTGGGGTATGAAATCCTGTGGCAGTGATAGCTAAGTCAGCAACAGTAGAGTTTCTTGACCTCTACATCACAGCTACGGCAGCCTGAACTCGAAATTAGTAGTCCCGTTGTAACTCTCCTGATTCCAACTTCTTCGGCTTCTCTGATTTTCGAAACCCTTAATCAGTAAATCTTTCCCTGCTTGAATTCCAAGAGCAGTTTCTGTTTTCTGGTCTGAATCCTAACTGATACAGCATTTGGTAGCAGTGAATTGAGAAATTCAGCTTTTCAAAACATTATATCCTGAGCATATGCATTTTATGACAATTTGTGTTGCAGTTTGTTTGAATCTTAAGCATAAGTAGAGGTACCACTCTCCACCCAAGGAAAGCTATTGGCAACGTAAGTAGATACAAATGTCTTGTTTTTCCTTACAATTCATTATCTTTTAGCTTACTTCTTTATGTGGATCATGCTGTGGGAAACAAATACGATCATTATCAGTAACACATAAAACTTTCTTTATGAAAGAGATTATTCCTCATGCCCGCAATTCTCTTTCTTATTATATACCCTTCTGCTTACATAGTTGCATTTCCTTGGATAGCTTTAGGGTTACTATAAGCAGATATCTCACTGATAACGACAATGGCAGCCTTGAAATTCCAGGCCATTTCTACTAATTCATCTTGAAGCAGTAGTTTAGTTCTCTTTTTGTTGATTATCTTCATGCCATACTATTAGATCCAGGGACTTAGTCATATTTTTATTACTTTGACTAGAAAATAGACACTTAGATATTCATACGAAGTTCTGTATTACTAAATTATGGCAAGTACACTATACACCCAAGCAATGCAAATTAGAGCAACCACTTGCACTGTTTCTTATTTTTGCAATGTTACAGTAGATCTTACTTGTTTTTCATCTGCTAATGAATGGTACCCTCAAGGATCTGGAAACAGTTAATGTATTTTTAAAATTTTTAAAAAACAAAACTTGAGGAAATAATAGGCACATGGTAGAGGGTTACATTTGTTAAAATTGAAAAAAGCCTATAACCTAATAGAGGGGCTTTTTTCAAACTCCCCTACTACATTCCTACCCCTGGTAGAACCATTCTTTTGGAAACATCTTGGAGAAAAAGACATAGTATAAAAATGTGAGAGACTTACAGTAATAGTAACTATATTCTTAAAGCTAAACTAACATCAATATATTCATTTATATTTTAATTAAATTTCCATTTTCATTTCGGAATTCTAGGTTATGTCTTTGTGATTGGTTGGGAGAACGCGAGTTCAGAAAATGTTAGTATTGTAAAGTATTTTAACAGTTGCCATTTAATTGATATCTTATAAGAGAGTAATTACTTTTCTTCCCATAAAAGATTAATGTAAAAATGAGAAAGAAAAAAGTGTACATCTCAGAGAAATTAAAAACATGGGTTTTAAGAATATTTTTCCTTGGATCTTAATATTAACTCTAAAGTGTCTTGAACATTTCAATAGTAATTTTGTCTTAAAATAAAAGCATTAAGAAACTAATATCTAATTCAAGTAAAAAGACAGTTAATCAAAATCCAGAACAGGGTTGCTGTACTGACAAGCTACAGAGACCTTTCAGAACTCAAAGTGTCCCCGTAAAAACCACTATTCCCATTTGATATCTATATTTTTGGTTTGGGACACATAAAGGGAGATTAAGTCCCTTGTACATGATCTATGTAGTTCACTCAAAAAACTTCTAGCAAAATAGAAATATAAATTACCATTTGCTTTGTCAATATAATAAAAATAAAATAAAATTGTTACTGGATTACAGATTGTTTATAGCTGGCCGTTTTATATTGTTTATAATATTTCATGGGCTGACGTTGACTAAATGATGACTACATTCCATTTATTTTGGGAGAAAGATTTACAATATTACTAGAGGTTTTTTTATCCCTGCTTTCTTCCCTCTCTCCTGCCACAGGTAGCAGCAGAATTTATTCAGATGTGCCTGTTCACCCCTTGTCTTCTAAATGTGTTGAGATAGTATTGAGCTGTTATTTGCTAGGCTGGCATAAACAATTTTATAAAAGTTTACCTTTCTTATATAATATTATAAAGAGATTATGCATTGGATTTAAGCACTGAATTTGTGCAGAATTATAAGGACAAACTTAGTGTAATAGATTTTCTTGAGGAGATTGACCACAATATTTGGTCTTGCACCATTTCGTAAATTGTGGGCTCAGAAACAGGTACCAATTAAAAGTGAAGCCTAGTGGTGTATTTTAATGAGTGTATGAACTGAATGTTGTAAACTTAGGATGCAGGCACTTGAGTTAGGGAGTAGTTCTGTGTTACTTGATCCCTTGGCTGATTTCATTCTATTCAAGGACAATCTTAGGAAATTATAAATGATGTATAGTAGTAAAGGTACGCTTCTTCATCCCTCCAATCCCTGATACTCATTATTCCTTGTCCCTCTTTGTTTTATGTGGGGTGCATATGCTCATCTGGCACACTGTTTTTAAATACAGTGTCTCAATTATTTTGTTATTTGTTGATTGTTTAGTGTCTAGTTAACTACAATTAGAATGTATATATGAACACTAAGAGTTTCGTTTGTTTGATTGACTGCTATATTGCCAGTACCTCAAAACCAGCTGGCTTCATAGAAGATGCTCAATACATATTTGTTGACTTAATAGTGTCAATATAAATAAATATAAGTTAGGAAAGCACATATTTCAAATCTGTTTTAGAAATTAAGATTTATTTCACGATATTCATATAAAGCTCTAATATAAGGATTGGCAAAGTTTTTCTTTAAAGGATAATGAATATTTTAGGTTTTGTGAGCTACCTGAACTTGTCAGAATTATTCAGCTGCACAGTTGTGTGTATGTGAAAGCAGACACAGATGATAAAAATATTTTGGTGTAGCTATGTATTAATAAACCTTTACTTACAAAAAGAGGTGGCAGACCCAATTTGGCCTATAGGTCGTAGTTTGTTGGCCCCTGCCATAACTAATCAAGTAGCAAGGCAATTGACATTTTATTTCTCTTTTGGACACCAATAAGGGAAATTTGTGTGATATGATTACAATTTTCCTTGAATAGTTTACTTGTAGGTTTGAAGTTTTTGATTTCTTTCTAGAGACATGGGAGCCACACATTAATATGTGCAGGAAGCAAAAGCAGTCATGAATAATCAAACTATTGCTGGAACACAGTATGGGACAAAACTTTTCCTAAACAAAGTTCAAAGTCACTCAAAGAATGCAGTTATTTATAAACAACTTGTAAAAACTTTAAACAAAAATGACAGTGTAAACTGCTTTTATTTTTTGGGTATGGCATGAATAAATAATTACATATGATTAGCATTACATAGCGAAATCATATTTGTGCTATTTGAAGTGTAGGACAAGGGAAATAAACGATGTCGGTATGGCTTTTTTAAAATACTTCAACCAAAAACAAAAAAATAAAAATAAAAACTGAAACATCAAATAAAACAAAGCAAAACTTGACTTTACGTGCCTTTAGACCTTCACATTGAGGCTCTTTATCCTGTTGTGTCTTTATTGGTCCAACCTTTTAAAAAGCATAAGTGGCATTCAGAATATATATTCCCAACTTTTAATTACCCTTGAACAGATTGCAATCTGATCCATGGAAATCACCCATTCCAAAGTACTTGAGCACTATATCTTTTGCAAAGCCAAATCCAAGAGTCCTGATTTCATTTTCCTTTGCCTTGCTTAAGACTCAGGTTTTTTGTTTGTTTGTTTGTTTGTTTGTTTGGTGGTACACATAGAGCATGGAATACTATGTAGCCATAAGAAAGAATAAAATCATGTTCTTTGCAGCAATATGGATGCATCTGGAGGCCGTTATTTTAAGTGACTTAATTTTGAAACAGAAAATCAAAAAAAGCGTATTCTCATAAGTGGGAGCAAAGCAAAGGGAACACACAGACATAAAGATGGAAACAACAGACACTGCCAATTCCCAAAGGAGGAAGGGAGGAAGGGGAGCAATTTTGGAAACTAAACTACTATCAGGTACTACGTTCATTATTTGGGTGATGGGTTCAACAGTAATCCAAACCTCAGCATTATGCAAATAGACTTATGTAACAATCTTGCCCATGTACCACCAGAATCTACTTATAAAAAATCAAACTCATTGTTTGATGTCATTCTCTTTATTTTATGGCAATAGGAAACATTGTTGTGCCTTATCTTTCTTTATTAAGCAATGATGCAATGTATTATAATTCCTTATCTATTAAATAGAATCGCTTGGTAACAAGCTAAACTTCATCATTTCCCTCAGATTACTACTTGTTATCTATTCCTGTCTCTGTGGCTTCAGATATGGTTTACTCAGGATTGCAGTTCTTCACTGACAGATCTGAGGATCACATCAAAAGTCTGACTCTGACTCACGCCTTCTGCTATGCCTAGCTTCCTCTACACAGTAGCAACATTCTTCTCTTCATTCACATATTTAATGATACAGCAAAACTTTGAATATTCCATATGTGTTAGATATTAATGAATAACAAACCCAATTCAACATTTTTTTAGCCATTTTCTTGTAGGGAGGAAAGTGATCTTAAACAGGTCACAGCAATGTAATATGATATTTACATCTAAATTTTGAGCAAATGTGACGAAAGAATATACATCTAATGCACATAATTAGGGATGACTTCCTGAACACAAATTTGAAGTGGGTCTTCAAAAAAAATAATGGAAAGAAACAGAATAAATGCTTTCTAAGTAGGGAAACAGCATACTGGAGGAAGCTGCAGTGCATGACATCCGAAGAGGAGATGGCTCTAGATGGATAATAGTAACAAATATATTTGAGAGTATTTGGGGCCGTACATACTGGATTATGCCTGTAGTCCTAAGAGCTTGGGAGGCAGAGATGGGGGGATTGCTTGAGCCAGGAGTTCAAGACAAGCCCAGGCAATATGGTGAGACCCTGTTTCTCTAAAACGAAATTGGCAGGGTGTGAGCCCAGAGGTTGAGGCTGCAGTGAACCAGGCAACATGCCACTGTACTCCAGTCAGAGTGACATAGCAAGAGTGTATCATCAAAAAAAAAGAAAAAAAAGATAAGAAATGGAGAAAGAGAGAGAAAGAAAGAAAGGAAGAAAGGAAGGAAGAAAGAAAGAAGAAAGAAAGAAAGAAAAAGAAAAGAAAGGACATATTGAGATATTAGGTGTGGTAGAGATGTCATGGTAGTAAGAATTTTAAAATTAGGATATTTCTATATTACCAGGACATTCTTTGTCATTTCTATTTTCTACTTTCAAATTTTGCCATCCTGTCTTTGACAAATAGTAACTTAACATCTTTCTTTCTATGCATGGTAAAACTTTTTTTAATATTATTATTCATATGTCTCGCCGTCCCTGCTGGTCTGAATCATTATTCAGACAAGGACTCTCTCATTGTCTTTATTTTCCTTAGAGAATATATTTAGTACAGTCCCTCAAGTAAGGGCTCTACAAATTTTTACTGAATGAAAGAGTCTCACTCAACTCTACCAATAAAAGCATCATAGCCCCTTGCCTACCACTTATGTTCAATTCACTAATGCCCAACAAATTCATCCAACTTCTCTCTCTTTGAACTTTCCCAATCTTAGGCTAGATGCAATGGAAAATCTGCCATTTATTTATCAAAATCTCAGGATTGGCATCCTTTCTGTACAAAGCATCATCAATGAGTGTGCTCTGTGAGGATGTACTACTATGTCACACAGCACACATAAAGACCTTATTTCCTGATTTTAAAGGGTCTGGAAAATATGACAAACTATACTAGAAAGAAGTGAATGGCTTTGCTATTTTGCACCACTAGTAGAAAGCCATTATTCATCAATTTTGTTCAATCCACCAAACTTCTGTGAAACCTTACAACAGAAGCATCATTATGTGAGGAGAAGGGTATGACTATTATTTTAGCAAAGCTTTTGTAGTTGCCATCAATATATAAACCTTGAATTTTTATCTTTCTTAACTTAGTGGCATAAAATGTAGGCCTTCTTTGCCTTCAAAGACTCTGACTTTACTTGAGATTCGGTATACACCTCATAATAATTAGGACTTGATCATGACTCTTCAGTAATGCTTTTGAAGGATTGCCATTAAAGGAGGCTTTTTATTTCTGCTCCACACAGCATCACACAAAATAAGCTGATGCTAGTGGCAATTATATCTAGTCAACTTAGTCATTGTGGAAAAGCCAGGCTGGGAAATTTACAAGTAAATAACTCCTCTTAACTCTGAAATGGAATATCTAAAAACATATATATATATATATATATATATATATATATATATATATATATATATTTTACTAATTTAATTATAAAAACCATTTTCTATCAAAGTGAACTTTTAAGGCATTATGATAGAGATCAAAATAGTGTTTCCTTCTAGTTTCCCTCATGCACCCTCTCAATCAATGTCTCTCTCTAGGAAACTGTTGCAGTGTTACTCTATATTTTGATTTGGCTTGTGGTCATGTAATTATTGTCTGGGCACTTCAAATTAGAGCCCTTTGTACATCTCTATTTTCTACTATAATTTTTAAAAGCTAAAAATCAAAATAGAAAGAAGCACCAAGAAATCAACTATTATTTTTGAAATTCTTTGTGTAAGGCAATATGTGAAATTATAATTATGTAAATATAGAACATAAATCTTAAAATATTTGAATGTCAACAGAGATTTTAAGTATATTGGAAATATATGAAGATAGAATTATATGGAACTATAAGAGGTAGTATTTGGAAAGTTAAAATTTCATGTGAAAGTTTCATGAGATTACGTATGAGCTTTCACTTTGTCATAAAATCTTTGATTAAATTCATATTTTGATATAGTAACTTCTTGCAATGTATGGAAAGTCAAATCATCTGTGAGGTACACATAAATGCCTTAGCCATGTAGTTTTTATGTTCCTAATTATATTCCTGTTAGACTCATTAACAACAACTTTTTATTTAGATGTATATAAGGGATGATAATTAAATATGAGTTCTATTTTCCTGTCCTTAAAACAGAATCGTCTTCTACCCATAGTTCTTTTCTATTGGGTGAAACATGTTTAACGAAAACAGACACACAAATCATTTATCTAAAGGTCACAGTATAGTTACTTCACATTATTCAGACACTAATACTCCCTTTTCCTTGACTGAAGCTTACCCCCAACTTCTGTGAAGAATTATGCATTTCTTTTGTTTTCTCCCAAAAATATTGCCTAATCCTGATGGCTTGACTGTTCTCAGTCCTATTACTTACTCATGCAACTATATTGCTCTTTACCTACTAATTGTGGCCTTAGTGAAAGCCACAGAACTTTTAAAGTTTAAGTATTATACTATGTTCTTTTGGATTAATAAAAACCAGCATAGTAAAATACTTAGAAACTTCAAAAACTTGTTGAATTCTATTTGTGTTAATGTCAGGTGTGGGGGTTAATATTTATTTTAACACATTTGAGATGGGATTTTCTCATAGTTGACACCACTAGGTATGTGGAAAGAGAAGTAACAGATGCTGTACAACTGAGCTGGTAAATGCCACCACTAACCTGTGGTTTCTAGTCTCTTCTGATCACAGGGACAGTCAAGGAATGGCTGAAGATTTCCCTTTCTCTCTCTGCCAGTCCCTCAGGGTGGGTTTTCAAAAACCACATCCTTCTTTGTAAGCTCTTTCTTACTATCAGCAAGTGATTTGCTCCCTACCTGGTACAATAAAAAGCAATCACTAAACATGAAAGCTTTGATCTCCCCTCTTTTCCTATGACAAATGTATTTTAATCAAAATTCAAACATTGTCTTTCCACCCCTATGTATAGGAAAGGATCCTCCTTCTACCAAAGTTAATCCTTCCACATTTTGTCTTTGAGGGCTTCCTCCCAGAGTTAATCTATTTTTCCATGTCTCCTCCTTATTGATTTATAAAGTTATATTTGTCCCATCTTAAAACATAAAATATCTCCGAAATTCTGCTTCTCCCTTTAACTTACCACATTCCTGCTTCTACAAAAGGTAGTCTAAACTCAGAGTCAACAATATTTCTCCAAAGGGCAGACAGTAAATATTTTAGATTTTGCAGGCCACAAAGTTGTGCCTACTCAACTCAGTGGTTGTAGTATGGTTGTTTTTCTGTCATCTTTTCTTGCTCTCCACTGCTACCCTGGTCTAACTCTTTATTTTTCTCTTCCCAACAATTACAATAGTCTCCCTACCTCTTTTTAACTCTATTGAAGTTTCTTAGTGCCCAACATCTCCTTCAGTTTTTACTTTTTAACGTTGCCAGAGACATCCTTATAAATTGTAAACATTATATAAATCCATGTTTATAATGAGTTAGTGAATTATTCTTGTGGATAAATAGTGATTCAACCCCTGATTCCTGATCTCTTCCCCACTTGTGTATTCTACCATCTCTACAGACATCCCAAACTTCCCTTTCTCCAAAGTCTTGTTTAATTACTCCTGGATGCTTTGTTAACTTCTATATGCCTTTAGCCATACTGTTCCTTCCTTCTACGATGTCCTCATCTACCGCCTGTTCAGTTCATTTTTTAATTCTTTATACAGGAATGTAAAACCACTTAGATCTTTGTAAGCTTTCTGTGTTAGAATGCTCCATTAGGTTCAGAAGGTCACTGATTATATCAAATGATTTTACAAATTTCCTGTGTAGTATATTTCATTATGAACTTAAAGATACAGTAACATTGATGTAAACCATCCCATGTTGCATCACAGATAGCGGCACATGGCCCCAACCCCCTCTCAGTATGGTACTTTGTGTGCAGCTGTCCACACAGCTCCACAGCTTCTGTCACTAGTTCCGTCCTGTTTCTCAACCGTAAATCTGAGTATCATCTTCAAGTTTTTTCTGTTTGTCATTCATCCTGGTTATTCTCTCCAATCAATCACGAAGTCTTTCTGTCCAGTAATTAAATATCTCTCAACTCCATTCACTTTATCCACCTGTACTGTCAGATGCCTAATTCAATGATAATTTCTCACTTTGATTATTGTAATTTCCCCACTAACTGGTCTTACTGATGACAATTTTGTACCTCTTTACTCTGTACTACAGACAGAATACTCATTCTGAAAGGCACATTGATCTATCCCATTCTCCTCTGACATTTGTATATGCCTTTTGGGGCCAATCGTTATTTAGTCCTGCTTTATCCATCTCTCAATCTCATTCCTTTATCTTTATTCCACTTTCTGACCCTCTACTTGTATTCTCTTAGAACCGGGATTTTACCACCATCCACACACTTCTATGTTTTAGTTTCCCGAATGTCTCATGTCAAAATCTTTGTATAAATCATATACTCCGCTTAGTCTGCATCAAATATTCCTTCCTTCTTTTCTCAACCACCCCTAACAAATGACCACATATCTTCTTTCTTTTAGTCTTAAATATAAGGCTTAAATATATATAAGCTTCCCTTTATTCACAGCTATCCAAAGCTTCACAGATACTGCTTTTCAAATAACAAATTGAAGGTTTGTGGCAACCCTCCATTGAGCAAGTCCACTGGCACCACTCTTCTAACTGCACATGCTCACTTTGTGTCTCTGTGTCACATTCTGGTAACTCTTGCAGTATTCTAAACTCTATTATTATTGTATCTGCTGTGGTGATCTGTCATCAGTGATCTTTGAGGTTACTATTATAATTGTTTTGGTGCACCACAAAACATGGCCATATAAGACAGCAAATTTAATAAATATTGTGCGTACTCTGACTGCTCCACTGACCAGCCTTTCCCCTTCTCTCTCCCTCCCTTCGGGCTTCCCTATTTCCTACAACACAATAATAATCAAATTATACTGGTCAATAACCCTACAATGACTTCTATGTATTGAAATGAAAGGAAGAATTGCAAAGGCTAGAAAGCTTAGTGAGGAAGGTATGTAAAAAGCCAAGACAGGCAGAGATAGGCTGAAAGCTAAGTTTCCTGTTCAGTTAGCTAAGTTGTGAATGCAAAGGAAAAGTTGTTGCAGAAAATTAAAAGTGCTACTCCAATGAATACATGAACAATAAAAAAGCAAAACAGCCTTATTACTGATATGGAGAGTGTGAGTGCTCTGGATGGAAGATCAAACCTGCCATAGCATTCCCTTATGCCAAAGCCTAATCCAAAGTGAAGCCTTAACTATCTTCAATTCTATGAAGGCTGAGAGGTAAGAAATAAACAAGAAAAAAAAAACTTGAAGCTAGAAGAGGTTCGTTCACAAGGTTTAAGGAAGGAAGCCATCTCCGTAACATAAAAGTGCAAGTTGAAGCAGCAAGAGCTGATGCGGAAGCTGCAGCAAGTTATCCAAAAGGTCTAGCTAATAGATGATAAATGACGAAGGTGGCTACATTGAACAACAAGATTTTTAATGCAGACAAAACAACCTTATATTGGAAAAAGAGGCCCTCTAGGACTTTCATATCTTAAAAGAAGAAGTCAATGCCTGGCTTCAAAGTTTCAAAAACAGGCTGACTCACTTGTTAGGGGCTAATGCAGCTGGTGACTTTAAGTTTAAACCAGTGCTTATTTACCATTTGAAAACCTAGGGTCCTTCAGAATTATGCCAAATCCACTCTGCCTGAACTCTGTAAATGGAACAACAAAGCCTGGATGACAGAGAGGGACTATGTTAACTTCTCTTCCCAGCCATACCTCTATCCACCCCTGACTCTGGGAGCCTGGAGTTCTTTGTCTGACTTTCCCATGCACAGGAAGGTAGACAGCCCAGGTGAGATTCCTTTGTTTAAAAAAACCAACAAAATCCTTGGAAAGAGGGGCTCTATTGCTAGCCACACAGCCAATCCAGTATCAGAGTCGAAAATCAATCACTCCAGAGGAAGTTTGGAAAAGCTTCTCTCACTGGACGAGAACTTGAATAGGGTGGGAGTAACTCCGGGGTTAAAATCCCCCCCTACTCCCTTACCTATATGATTCCAACTCTGGATCCCCTCCCACGACAGCATGGGAACTCTCTCTCTCTCTTTCTCGTTCTCTCTCCTTCTCTCTCTCTCTCTCTGCCTAATAAATCACTTTCTGCAAAACTCTTTGGATCTGATATTTACTTGAAGGAGCCCATGGCAACGCCAGGGCCTCTTCCTCCATTCCTGGGGCACGGGAGGCCAAGTACCTGGGACACCTGGTTACAACAGCACATCTGTTTACCACATGGTTTGCTAAATATTTTAAGCTGTCCAGGCACAGTGGCTCATGCCTGTACTCCCAGCACTTTGGGAGGCCAAGGCCTTTGAATCACATGAGGTCAGGAGTTCAAGACCAGCCTGGCTGACATGGTGAAATGCTGTCTTTACTAAAACTGCAAAAATTAGCTTGCATGGCAGCACAGGTCTATAGTCCCAGCTACTCAGGCAGCTGAGGCAGGAGAATCGCTTGAACCCAGGAGGTGGAGGTTACAGTGAGCCAAGATCACACCACTGCACTTCAGTCTGGGTGACAGAGTGAGACTCTGTATATAAAAAAAAAAAATTCAGCCCACTGGTGAGACTTATTTCTCAGAATAAAACAAAATTTCTTTCAAATATTACTGCTTATTGGCAATGCACCTAGTCACCTTGGAGCTCTGATGGAGATGTACAAGATTAATGTTGTTTTCATGCCTGCTTGCACAACATGTACTTTGCAGGCCATAGATCAAGGAGTAATTCTGACTTTCAATTCTTCTTATTAAAGAAATACATTCATAAGGCTGACATAGATAGTGATTCCTCCAACGGATCCAAGCAAAGCAAATTGAAAACCTACTGGAAAGGATTCACCATTCCAGATGCCAAAAGGAACATTTGTGATGCAGGGAGGAAGTCAAAATATTAACATTAGTAGAAAAAGAAGTTGGCTTCAACTGTCATGGATGGTTTCAGGGGTTCAAGACTTCAGTGGAGAAAGTAAGTGTAGATGTGGTGGTAATAGAAGGAGAACTGAAATTAGAAGTGGAGTCTGAAGATATGACTGACTGTTGTAATTTTGTGATAAAACATGAACAAATAAGGAATTGCTTCTTATGGATGAGCAGATGTAGTAGCTTCTTGAGAAGGAATCTACTCCCAGTGAAGATGCTGTGAACATTGCTGAAATGACACCAAAGGATTTAGGATATTCCACAAATTAGTTGATAAAGTAACAGCAGAGTTTGAGAGGATTGACTCCAATATTGAAAGAAATTTTACTGTAAACAAAATGTTACCCAACAGTATCTCATTGCCACAGAAAAATATTTCATTAAAGGAAGAGTCACTTGATGTGACAAACCTCATTGTCTTATTTTAAGAAATTGCCCCCAGCACCCCAGCCTCCAGCAACCACACCCTGATCAGTCAGCAACCATCAATATCCAGGGAAGACCCTCCACCAGCAAAAAGATTATGACTTGCTAAAGGCTCAGATGATCATTACCATTTTTAGCAATAAAATATTTTTCATTAAGGTATATACATTGCACTTTAAACCTGATGCAATTACACACTTAATAGAATGTGATGTAGCATACACATAACTTTTGTACACATTGGAAAATAAAAAAAATTGTGTGACTCATTTTATTGAAATATTCCCTTTATTGTGGTGGTCTAGAACTAATACCAAAATATCTCCAAGCGTTTTTTTTATATCTCCCTCTTCTCATAAGCCTTCCCTGAACTCGCAAGGGGCTTACCTACACCTCTTACATGTTCTTATATCACCCTTTACTTCTCTTTGTCAGTTACATTGCAAACATCTGATTTTTTTTTTCCATATGCCTCTTTGGACAATAGGTTCCATGGGGACAGGAGCTATGTCTTGTCCCTAATTTTATCCAGGCCTTGATACATAGTAACATGATTAGCATAGGTAGGAGGTAAATGAATAAGTAATAGACAAATAACTACAGTGTTGATGACGATAAATGAAAAAAGGGTAGGAGGGACAATAGAACACCATAAATATTTCAGGAAGAGGCTGCTCAAACTGTTTCTTCTCCTATCTGATAGAATAAAGATCATGTAGATTAAATTAACAAACATATGGGTTCTTTATTGAATACTGAATTATATATAGAATTATCAATATATTTCATGCCTTTTATAGATTTAAATGTATTATTTAACAATATGGTCTTTTTTGGGCCTGGCTCAGTGACTCATGCCTATAATCCCAGCACTTTGGGAGCCCAAGACGTGTGGATTGCTTGAGACCAGGAGTTTGAGACCAACCTGGCCAACATGGTGAAACCCTATCTCTCCTAAAAATTCAAAATTAGCTGGGCATGGTGGCGGTGCCTGTAATCTCAGCTACTCTGGAGGCTGAGGCAAAAGAATTGCTTGAACCTAGGAGCCGGAGTTTCCAGTGAGGTGAGATCACACCATTGCACTTAGCCTGAGTGACAGAGCGAGGCTGTCTCAAAAAGGCAAAACAAAACAATATAGTCCTTTTATTTTAAAAAATCTTTTTTAAAAATATATGTATTTTTTATTGCATTTTAGGTTTTGGGGTACATGTGAAGAACATGCAAGATTGTTGCATAGGTACACACATGGCAGTGTGATTTGCTGCCTTCCTCCTACACTTTGTGTTGAGAACATGCTTATTATCTTCTTAATTTTCCTTATGGGTTTCTCAAAATAGTTGTTTGAATTTTTCTATGAACCACTAAATGAAGGCATCTTGACAGTTTAAAATACAGAAAAATTTTTATAACGGAAAGAAAACATGAAAAGAAAAAGAAAAAGATTCAGAAACAAGTGAAGAATTTAGAATTTGTATGGTGCTGTGACACAATTGAAAGGAGTAATGTCAAAATAAAATAAAAACTGATATTTATATAATTTTATATTTTCAGTATAATTATTTGAACAAGCATAATTAGAGTACATAAAAATAATTAGAAAATGCAGCAGTGAGGACTCTTCATATGTCGAGTAATTTTAAGATAAAATCAACAAAGCAGACTTGTATATTGATATAAAACTTATTGTTTAAACACCATGGAAGCCAGTTAAATTTTGTTAGTAAAGTTAGATATAGAAACCACCATATTGATGCCTCTGAAATTTCTTTCTTTCAAAAAATGTACAAAGATAAAATGAAGGATATAGATTTCCTCTGCTACACATGGATATGTGTATGTGTGTGTGCATGTGTGTATTCATATAAAAAGCTTTTACTGTTTAGTTTGAAGCTATCTGCTGCCTACTTTTTTCCTATTTGGAAAATATTTATAGTAAATCACCCTTGCTTTTTATAGATTTGAAATACTTGAAAACAAACGTTCTACAATGCATTTTGCTACTCAATTCTTCCTTTCTGTTTTCCACTCATTTTCTCCTCCTCTCTGAGAGCAACACTGTTAAATGAGAGTGGATCATAAGTAAGTCACTAAAACACTCATACACAGAAAAGTGCTTATCAACTCTATGCATGTAATTAGCTGACTAACAAGAGTTACCAATCACTGGTTCAGGCTCCAAAGTAGAAGGAAAAAAGTTCACGGATATGGAGTGGCACTCAGAAGATCTGCATTTTCTCACCACCTCATTTAATATTTTAGAATAAAACAGTGAGTAGAAGGAAAAACTGTCGTCTGAGGTGACATGACAATCAGTATGCAATACATCAGTAAGCTTGTCTAAGAGACTGACTTTCATAAGGTTGAGGAAGAAGTATATGATTATAATTACATGAGCACCCAAAAATGGAAAACCCATGAAAACAAGCACGTACTACATCTAACCAGGTATCCAAGGAATTTGTAGACAAGAGAATACAGTAGTGATTTACCAAATTTAATTCTTTACTCTCTGCTAGAGACTATTTCATGTATTGGAATGAATTTATGCAGACTTAGATGATTGTTTTCTAGAGTCATAGATAAGTTCTCATGTTGCATATACCTGTAACATGTGGCATATACCTGTAATATGGGAATGTACACTAGCATGAGAAGTTTAGGGAGTCTTCAGAAAAGCCAAAACTGGGATTCTAGCAAGCATACCAATAACAACACTAAAAAAAAGAAAAAAAAATAGTAAAGATAAAATCAGGAGAAGAAACTAATGCAAACAATTAATTCATAAGAGAAAAATACCTGTAGCTTATTAACTTTCAATTGTGAAAAATTTTTGCCTAAGGTTGGGGGTGGTCGTATTTCTCAGTGGCATGTAACTGAATTATCAGAATAACCTTAAGAACCAAGAATTTGGTCATCTGTATTACCTTCTTAGGATCTCGCTGTGTAATAAATAATCTTTCATGCACACAACCATATCCTAGTAAGGTAATCCAAGTGGTCAAATATTTCAACCCCTAGTGGAAATAAATGAACTCAATGTATTTGGATATGAGTGGCAATTTAAGTACTCACTTCCTGTTAATTACCATTATATTCAGATTTATTTATTTATTTATTTTTATGATGCTGTCCTTTTTGTCAAAACATTTGTCCCAAATTTTAGGAATTCTTAGTTATACTGGGAGAATGAAAACATGTCAGGAAACCTCTTACCTGAGGTGTATCTGTTAACACCTATAACACTGATGTTAATAACAGAAGACAGTTTATTTCTCAAGATAAAATGATTTTGCTTTCGTAAGAAGCACAAGTAAGAAGATTCTGAGAATTTCTAGTTTTCCTTAGAAAATTTGTCATGATTTGGGTGAACCCTCATATAAATTCTCTGTCTATAGTCTACCTTCTGAGTGACAGCCACATTCCCTGGTACCATGCCTTCCTACTACCCAGGGCATTTTTTAACCTCTGCAAAGTTCAAGTTGAGTCCTTCAGTTATTAATCTATAGTTGTAGCAGGTGTTGCACATCTTTCTCCTTGCATAAAGGAGTTGATGGGGATAACAGTAGAGTTTTCTCCAAAGATAACCTTCTCATAGTATCTCCTCTTTCACTTTGCCCTTAGAGTAATACAGTAATTGTGAAACCAGTTTTCACAATTTCCTTGGTAAGGAAAATTTCACATTTCCTTGGTAAATTCTATAGTTTGGACTAACATTGTGCTTTGATAAGTATCATCACTTCTATATTGGTTTACATTTCAATCATGAGTAATTATAAGATAATTTAGGTGGGTATATAATTAATAGATTTCAAATAATAATCCTTAAAGATTATTAATATCTTTGAGTATATCCTTGAGAATTAAGCCCTGGAGAAGTATGAAGGTGTTTTCTTTCCTTTTTGCCTAACTTATATAACCTTACCATTAGGCATTTGTCACACTCCAGGGGCAGTGTGATTGTTAGTTTTTATTTGTTTGTCCTTACATTTCTCTTCCTGAAAGCTTTTAAACTCATCTCCTTTGTAGTTCTTAAAACTGAACGTTACATTCTTTGGAATGGATTATGCTTACTTTCATTACTTTCAGTTCTGGAAAACTGAAATTATTAAACTGTATTTATCATTTTCTCCCTTATATTTGTCTTTCAATTTGGAAAAAAATTACTTAAATGTTAAGATGTATGCTGTAATTTTATTTTCTTTTTTCTATTCTACATTTTTTCTCTTTGTTTATTGGTTCCAATTTTTAGACTATTTCTTTAAATGCATCTTCCCATATTCTAGCCTTTATATTTTTGATCTTATTTTTTAAATTTCAAAATACGTTTTTCTATATCTCTAAATATTTTTAAAAATGAATTCATATTATTTTTCTCTATGGATGTTAACTTATTTGACTTTTTTTCTGTTATTTACATTTGTTTCCAAAAAATTTATTTTACATTTTTGTTTATTAGTTCTGATTATTGTCTTTTACATTAAAGACTTTTTCAACAAATTTATGATCTTTGTTCATGTATATTTAAGAGTGAGACCCTTAACAATATGCTGGAAAATCCCATCGTGAGTGGAACTTATGCTTTACTGTTTTTCCCTGTAGGTTTACTGGGTATTTTGTTGTAGGGAGTCCACTTTCATATCTTAAATCTTCAAAATCCTGACAGATAGCCAGAATAGAATATGCCTGATTTTATTTATTTATTTATTTTGTTTTTTATTTTTATTTTTTGAGATGGAGTCTCACTCCATCTCTTAGGCTGGAGTGCAGTGGCACAATCGTGGCTCACTGCAACGTCTGTCTCCCAGGTTCAAGCAATTCTCTGCCTCAGCCTCCTGAGTAGCTGGGATACCAGGCGCCTGCCACCACACCCAGCTAATTTTTGTATTTTTAGTGGAGACGGGGTTTCACCATTTTGGCCAGGCTGCTCTTGGACTTCTGGCCTCGTGATCCACCTGCCTCAGCCTTCCAGGTGTGAGTCACCGCACCCACCCATGCCTGATATTAATCACCTGAAAGTCAACATGAGAAACAGTCCTGAGAATCTCAGTCCTCAAGATGTAGGGTTTTTTTTTTTTCCATTAATCTCCTATTTTTGGCGGTCATTCTTAACTTTCCTTATCTCCAAGTCTTGGGCATCTCCTAATCAATTTCTCCATAGGGCATTTCTCTCATACCATGTCTGACTGTGCTAGGATAGGAGGAAAAATTTGTGCACTCTAAGTGCACATTTAAAGATTGTTTTTTGACCAGTCTTTCTTTTTTAATCCTCATTCCAAACACCTGCTTTTCATTACACACAATTTCTAAATTCCCCTGAGTTCTTCAGCATCAAGATGATTGCTTGTTATGATCTCCCTGCTATGTAACATAGAAAGTTTCAGCTCTCTATGTTCTGCTAAATTAATTACTACTTATTTATTTACTTTACAACATGTAATTGTTGTCTTTTATGGCTGTTATTTCCTTTCTCACTCTTTTTGTCCTTGAATGAACATAATTTCTCCACCTAACCTGATGTTTGAATTTAAGGGAAGATAGGAGTGGAGTAGAGATCAATGTGTGTTCTTAATCCACCATATTTAACAAGGTGAACTCACCAGCATTAGTTTGTTAGGGCTGCCACAAAAAAAAAAAAAAAAAAAAAAAAAAGCCACGGTATGAGTGAAATAAACAACAGACATTTATTTCCTCATAGTTCTGGAGGCAAGAAATCAGAGATCGACATGTTCACAGGGTTGGTATTTTCTGAGCCCTCTTTCTCTGGCTTGCATATGGCTGTCTTCTCCTCCCTTTGTCTTCACATGGTCTTTGCTCTGTGTGTCTATGTCCTAATCTTTTCTTTAAGGAGTTATATTAAAAATAGATCCAGTTATGTTGAAATAGAGTCTTCCTTAATGATCTCATTTTAACCTAAATACTTCTTTAAAAACCCTGCCTCCAAATACAGTCCATTCTGTAGTACCAGGTGCTAGGGCATCAACATACAAATTTTGATGAACACAATTCAGCCCATAGCACCAACTATGGTGAAATTAAAAACTATTTAAAAACTAAAGGCAAGAAATCTTAACAGGATATGTAAGACTTTTGTCAGCAGATACCATAGAAAGGGAATAGGAACATCTAGACAGTCTGTCAAGAGAGCACAGACTATGTGTAAGTGACTTCATGCGTATATAAAGGACAACATTCAGAGTTCTTGAAAACCAAAAATTGAAGCCAGAGAGATCTGAGTGCAAAGAGCCAAATAACAATTCCATATGGAACAAACAAGAAACATTACAGCAGAAATACAGATAAATATGGAACATCTAAAGGATCTGTTTCCAGGTTTATGAAACAAGGGTCACTAACAGCACTGGAGAACAAAGTTAGAGTAGGAGAAAGACTGATCTGATTATTTTCCTGGAGGATTTGATGGAAAGATGCTTAAGTTTCTAACATTAAGTAATACTGTATGTGTAAGAAGGGTTTTTCGTGACTATTGAGTTTAGGAGGTCATAAAGGACTGTCATATCAGTTATCCTAAGTAGTTTATGTTATAAAACACTCTGTAATTATGTTAAGCTTGCATTGTTAGCTCTCTAAATAGATGTAGGTTATGGGATAACGTATTGAATCTTCTTAAGTATGCAATGCCACCATAATCGTAACTTCTGTTAGAATAGTTTTTGTCTCTTAGCTTGTCTCCAACTGATGAATCATATAATGGTTTATCTCAGGAAAACAAATGATCTATGTCTGTGGAGTTATAATCTATTTCTATAGTAACACCTTCACCTGTATATGTCTTCAAGCCATTAAAATAATGTTTAGCCAATATAGTCTAAACTGTAATTCAATTATTCTGTTTTTATAAAATGATAAATAACAACACAGAATACATACCTTTTCCTTACTATCATTGGCAATATTTTACCTCATGTTAGAAAAGAATATAATAAAGGGCTACTAAAATGGATTAAAGTACTTAATGATAGCAAGGCTTTTATGCCTGTATCTGAGCTGACAAGCAAATGTAGCGAAATCTGCCAAAATCAGAGTTACAATTACTTGTGAAGATTTTGATTGTCTGCTTATGAATAAACCTGTGAAACTGCACAAGATGCGTGGGACACCCTGGCCTGAACTTCCATTAATAAGAAGAATGCCTAAGTCTAAATATTGACTGGTGATTGCTTTCCTCTCTGGGAGCATCACAGGAGACTGACACTATAAAAAAAGAAAACCAAGTTCACAAAACCCGGGGCTTGAAGTAATCATGAAATGAGAACACAATTCTTTCTGAGAATTAAAAATCAATCCTTGCATTAAAAATGAAATACCTGTCTCCTATATAAGTAAAATGTCAAGACATATATTTAGCTTTTTCATGTATTTGCCATTAACTACTTTCATGTAATATATATACTTTGAATTCTTAGTCCTTAATTCTAATTTAAAAATTAATTTTTATCAATATTAATTTAATTCTGCTTATATAATTTTATATGTGTGATATGAGTTTTATAACTTTAAACTGTACAAAAAATTATATTATGAATCATCTCATCAAATAATATTCCAATAAATAAATATTTTTATGTGTAAACTTTTTTATCTACATGAAAATACCTGTAAATATCCTACAATTATAAATGCTTCCTCAAGTTTATTTTAATTGGGAAGTCATAATGTAATGCATTAGACAGTAGACTTCAATAGCTGAATATACCTTTCTTTTAACCCTTAAAGTGATACTGAAAGTTTTGTTTTACTTTTTTATACATTTTTTTTCCTCAAGAAGATTACAGGTTTTCTTGCTGATTGAATATTCATGAGTATTTGTAGAATAGAAAATATAATTTGCTATGCGCTGTCAAACAAAATCTGCCAGTTATACATTATTGCTTTAAAGCTCCTACTGATATTGAACAAATTAATATATGTAGATAGGTATTCTTTTATCAGAAAGCAAACGAAAGCAAGACATTTAAAATGAGATTTTGAATTCAAAATAGCTTCAGGCTACTAGAGAAGCCTGAGAAAATTCACCTGAAAAGGACTCTTAAACCAGAAGCAAAGACACTGTAGCTCGAAGCACAGTGAGGAACTTCACCCCATTTATTCTCAATGCAAAACACAATTATAAAATTTGTTTTCTGAGGTCTCTGTGGTACGACTCTTCTTTCATGACAATTTGATGGCATTAAAAATAATGATTTTAAAAGTATAAAGAACAGATAGCTAACTAAAAGTCTTGAAGTTTGGGTTCTACCCTAAACATATGAGATTGACATGAAGTGTATGTCAGAAAAGAGTGGGAGAAAAGGCAAACTCAATATATTTAACTAAGTACCTTGGAGGCATACCAAAGCTTGAAAACCATTGTTTAGACATACTGGTTTTTACTCTCTCGTTTTCCATAATTTTATATCCAGATATTACTCTAAGATCTCTTATCACTTACTACCTTCCAGAGTGCTTTTACTTTGCCTCCTGTGCAGTTATTTACTGTTTGTACCTCACACACTTAACTTCAACATTACAGTTTCCTAAAATTAGCCATAACCTGTCCTGCTAAAACGCATAAACTAGAGAACCCTCCGCAATTTGAGTTCACTTTCTGATCTCTTAAAATAATGTTTTCTGTCCAAGGTATAACCCTAAGTCATGATTAGTTCAGGGGCAATTCAGACTGGGAGGAATGGGAAATAAGTTTATTTTAAAATATCAGACCGTCAACTTTAGGTCTCTCAGGATGCTATGGTCTATTTTAAGTTCTACCACCTTAGCTAATATTTACTCTGCCAACTGTAGCTCCATCTTAATTCATAGGTGACCTTGAATTTCATAGGTGACCTTGAATTTCTCTTATGTTTAAAGCTTATCTCTGAAAGAAAAATAAGAATTTCCCAGTAGAAATTTGTAGAATTTAATAAGTTTTATAAGACAAAGGGATTTCACCCCTGTAGTCCCAGCACTTTGGGAGACCAAGGCGAGTGGATCACAAGGTCAGGAGTTTGAGACCAGCCTGACTTACATGGTGAAACCCTGTCTTTACTAAAAATACAAAAATTAGAGGGCACCTGTAATTCTAGCTACTCTGAAGGCTGAGGCAGTAAAATTGCTTGAACCCTGGAAGATGGAGGTTGCAGTGAGCCAAGATTATGCCATAGCACTGCAGCCTGGGCAACAGAGCAAGACTCCATCTCAGAGAAACAAACAAACAAACAAAAGGATTGATAAAATGAGGATAATTAATTATATACCTGTCTCATGTTTTAGGGGTTAAAAAAACTAATGTAAATTTAATACCTACATAGACATTGTCACACATAGACATTGTCACTACGTTGTCTATGTAGATATTTTTACAGCACTTCTCAGAGATTTTGATATGTTAATGTGCATTGTAACTCTTCATGTGGAGTGCAGAGTGTGCATTATTTTCCAAGTGTACTTAAATAGATCGAGGAATTTGGACTGCTATTCCAGGGAACACAGTCTAGCAAAGGCTCTCCAAGATTCTCTGTCCTCCATAGATATTAGATACTCCAGAGAGTACAGAAGACACTTGTGAAACAAAAGCTAAAATAATCAACTTAAGATAAATGGAAAATGCGATATGCTTGTCCCTTGTCGTGATTTCATTTATCATCAGTGGACATTCCAAACCTTAATTATTATAATGTATGTAGGGTAGTCAAACAGCATTTAGACAATAGCAGCTTGGAAAATCCCTTTTCAATATTTATTGAACTCTGTATTACAGTGTTAAATTTTCCATGAAATAAAGAGAATTCTGTCAACCCTATCATTGTCTGATGCTAATTCCTAATGCTAATTCAAATTCTTTTGTTCTCCACATTTAGCAGTAATCTGATGGTTGTCGATTTAATATATCTGCAATGCTATGTGGGAAATATATATTGGTTCAGTTTATCAAATTTTGATAGAGCCTATCCTGAGTCATACATTTTGATATCAGAAAAAAAAGATGTCTTTGTAAGTCGCTGAAAGTTTTGTTTTCGTACCATTGTATCATCTTTCCATTAGGTGAAGTGATAACATCAACTTTCTGAACTTGTAAGCTAAGAACTTTAATGCTAAGTTAACTGAAATTCCAGCAAGTAATAGAAATCTGAGCAGTCAAACATCAGGCACTCCTTCTGACGTCTAACTAAAACATATTCTTAGTAAATGTATTCCATTTTTGGATTATATATAGACATTTTAAAATTATACATTCTTTCAACACATGGTTTTTTTGCACTTTGCACAAGCAGTTGTAATGGGAGTTGCTCTATACTGCTGAATCACCTAGAAGTTTTCAAGAATTTTGTTCTCAAAAGACCCCTTTACCCTTAAACATTGTTGAGTGCTCCAAAAAGTTTTATATGTGAGTTATTACTACAAATATATACTCAAAATTAAAACTTAGAATATTTTAAGCTAATATTTATTTTGAGAAAATCATAGATTCACATGTAGTTAAGAAATAATACAGAAAGATCCATGTACTCATCACTATTTTTCTCCACTGGTAATGACTTGTAAAACTATAGTGCAATATCACACTCAGAATATGGACACTAACACGGTCAAGATACAGAATATTTCCATCAGCACGAGGACACTCATGTGGCTATTTTATAACCATGCCCACTTCCCACAATCCCCATCCTTTCCTTAATTCTTAAGAATCATTAATCCATTCTTTATTTCTGTGATTTTGATACCTCACGAATGTTATATAAATAGAAGTTATACAATACATTCATTTGAGCTTGTTTTTCTAATTGCTTAAAAAATTAAGCCTGTCTTCCTAGGGGTTGCTCCTGTGCTGTATAGCTAGTGAACTGGTAATAAGACCAGGAACATGTAGATTGCTTGAGCCCCTTTTGTTCTTTCCTATGCACATGGCTAGCAGACTGCCAGGAATAGATATGTGGCAGTTTCTATTCATACCAAGTTTCTCTGCTTCTGTTCTATTCCCATTCTCTGCTTAAATTTTTGGTATATTCTTTGTGCTAAGAGTCACTAAACTTCCCCATTTACTAACCATCAAGAATGCTACTTTTCCTGAGAAAGCTGCTAAGCACCTTCTTTTTTTTTCTCTTTTTACTTCAAAGCAAGCCGGTCTTTGTACTGGCAAAGCTGGGCTGGTGGTCTTCATCGCTTGCCTCATCCAGGGAGCTCTACCTTGCTCATCCAGCTGGAAGAAATTGAAACAGGAATCCTGTGGATTCTCTTTGTATTTACCCAAAGTTCAACAATTCTTCCAATCTGTAAAATTCAAAAAAAATCCTACAGATTTTCACTGTATTTACCCAAAGTTCAGCAAATTAATTGAGACGTGTTTCTGAATAAAATAAAATTTTTTACCACTAGTGAATTTCCTGAACCCTGAACAGTTTGTTAAAAAAAATATTGTCCAGGTTTATCATTGTATTTTCTCATCTTCTCACATTACCATTACTGAAAGTTTTGCTTGCTGTATTTATATTTAAACTCATTTCTACTTTGGTTGGATCAGGCACTGTCAGAGTAGCGAATAACTTGCTTTATAACATGTTCTATAAAGAATTGGTCATAATTTATCTAATTACATATTGCCAGCCAGCAAAACTGTTATCTTTTTTATAGTCATGACCTTAGGTAATTTGTCTTCATATTACCAGCATCTGTCATGAGGCAGATGCCAGACAAAAGGCCGCTGACCTGAATCTAATGGAAATGGAGAAAGGATGTTTATCATCTACTGCATGATAAAATCTTTGCATTCTAAAATCAGGTTCAAAAAATAAACAAGTAAATACACGACCAAGCTCCCTCTAAACCAGTGAGTACAAGAATATTATCTAAGGGAAAAAAATTACATATATGTGTGTGTGTGTGTGTGTGTATACATATGTGTATATATATGTGTATATATATATATATATATATACACATATATATACTTAGAAAAATTAATTTATGTAGTCTTTCAATATCCTGCATAATTTTTTTGTCTCATCTCTCATGTCCCATCATTTAAACTATCTTTTCAATGTATATATGCAGATTAGTAAGTAAATTCCTTTTAGAAAAAATGGAAGATGAAGATAAATTACACCAAAAAAAATTCCAAAACAATTACACAAAGAGGGTTTCAAAAATGTAAGGAAAAGGTTGATAATTGTGCTAAATTTTCTGAATGCAAGTAGTAAAGTGGACTGAAGAAATAGATATCATCACTGCTAGAGAGAAGAAGAATGTGTGCCTACAGCCAAACCTGGAAGGTGTCCCATTTGAGGCCTTTGTGGCAGAGCATCCACTCCACCTATGAGCACACACAATTCTCTATTTGGATGTTGCTGCCGTTAAACCCAAAGTGAAGCTTGGCCTGCATTTTTAATTGACCTCAACACTGACAATCCTACAGGCCTAGGTTTGGAAGCAAAACTCAAATGAGTCTCTGCCATATTATGTGAAAAATGAACTCAGGAATCTCCTCAATTACATTTGATTCACTCTAATTTGAGAAACAGATGAAATCTCAGTGTATACGTGAATTGGAATTATTAATGTATGTCAAAAATTTGTCTAGCAGTGATATTGTCAGAGGAAAGGAGGCTTATATTTGTTGAAATTAAATAACAAAATAGGTATTGAAATTTTTAAAAGTTGCCAAATCTTGTTTGGTCCTTAAAAATGCGACCTCTTTGTGTTTATTTTTCAAAGTGAAGAGCTTGAAGTAGCAAACTTCGGTATGTATTACTTGCAATCCCATTAAAAGAGAAGCAAAATCATTTCTGTTGGGGAAAAAATATCCCATGAAATCTTTAAGAAGTACCTGGCATTCATGGTTCCATAGCACATGGCAATCTTAGCAATGGCTAATTGCTGGGTTTGATGTCCTATGGGCTGAACCCTAACAGACAATGCCTGAACAGAATTTGAACCAAGCATCGATGCTTACAGCATTATCTAAGTGACTTGTAATTGAGCTATAACTGTGATTTAGGAAAATGTTTTTTTTTCTCTTATAGTCCATAAAAAGAATACATAAATATTTATAATTTTTTATGTAATTGGAGCCCTTCTCTCCTTTATTAATTTTTATTTCCTACACTTAGAAAGTTTAATGTCAAAATTACAGCTAATAATCTCTCAGTTTCTAAAAAGTCAATGTAGACCTATCGTTTGTTTAAAGACAGCTGCCACTTTTAGTACAAGGCAGTTGTTGGAAGTGTTTAAATAATTGTATTTTACTGAATAATGCTCATATGTAATTTCTTATCAGTATTGATTTAAAATATATAGATTACAATAATTTTATGGAGCTAGAAAGAAATAAAAATGAATGCAGTGATAAGACTTCGTTCTGTGCTGTCTGCTTTAGAAATAGATCCATAAATTCTAAGGGCGATTATGAGGAAGAGTGGGATCTTAATAAAGGCAAACATGGTTGAAAATGAAAATCTGAAAAATATCTCCCCAGGATTTATGATAGTTTTTATATCAAAGATAATTAAAAGTTATATATACAATTCATTATTACTATTAATACTATTTTTAATAAAAGGTATGTAATCCAACTTTGAATTTGTGAAATAAAAATAGATAAGGCATAACACTTCAGTCTGTCCCTTTACCTGACAGATGCATATTTACCTGAATGGTGACTTTTTTTAAACACAAAATTATAAGACTAATATTTTCTCACCACTTCATTACTCAGTGATGCTAACTCCAGCTTTAGGAACAAAATTAACCCATTTAATGAAATGCTTACTTAAACACCAACACCATTATTACATATGTAACAGTTTGGAAATACTGCATTACACTTGGAAAATGCCCAGCACCAGTGAATCAATTTTCTATCTGCTTTGTTAAAACAACTTCTGCTTTATTGCTTTTTGGAAATAGAATTGAAGTAATACTTCACAAAAGCCGTTAAACACAACTTGTGACAAAATGTAAGACTTCTGACTAAACTACATTATTTCTTCATTTCTTTTAAATACCTAATGGTATAATGAAAACTGATTAGACTATTGACATGTTCACATTCTCAGTTGTGGTATCTGATAGACTCAAAAAGTTCAATTGTGAGATGAGATGAAAAAGCAGTCAAACTTATGAACAGCTTACTGCTGAGTCATCCAAATTTTTAATTGGTCAAAGTATCATTTAGTGTTGGAAAATATGAAAGATAGTCTATAATTAGAACAGTTAACACAATGATGATTCTTATACAGCAGCAACACATTAAATATTTAACCATAAGGAAAGAAAACAATTTTAAACTGGTGAATGAAGGGATAATCCTTTGGGAATTCGTTAGGATGTTTTTTAAAAATAGTTCCTTTAGGACATAGTCGGCAAATATATTGTTAATATTGAAGAAATTAAAGCAAGGAAGAAAAGAGCAGGGTCTTTTGATTTTGCATCATTTTCTAAGAAGGAAAAATAAACTCTGGGAAAGTTTGAGTTTTAAAAAAAATGCATTAGTCCAGTTATTTTAAAAAGTATTCACTGTGGTTGAAAGAAATAGATTTTAACTAGAAAGAGATGCGTTATGTTTAAATTCTGTTATCCTGTATTATGGTTTCTAAAACCTTGCAAATATAATGAAGATTGTGATGAACTCTTTCAATGCCACTAGAGCAGGGGCAGAAGGACTCCAAATAAATCAGCTGTGTGTGTCTATGGAGCATATTAAGTATAGGCATGCTGCAAGAATTAGAATTAGTGTCAGTCTTATTTAAAAGCTTCCTGTTCATCTTCAACTCTAGACTGTTGGCCAAGATTAAATCATGAATCTCAAAAATCCTGTGAAGTAGTTAAGCAAGGAGAAGTAGAGAAAGAATGGCAAAGAGGTTAGGGGACTCTAGTTGTATTAAAGTATTAGTTGTATTAGTATGCATATAAATAGAATAACAATAAAACACATATACAAATAAGACCCTGATTTTTTTCCCTGCAATTATTAATAACATGATAAAGGTCAATTCTAAATCAAAAGATTTGGTCCATTGTCAATACAAATTTTAAAAATAGCGATCACCACTTGGATCAAAACTAGGATTACTTTTTTTTCCTAAATTAGAGAAACAGAGCTCCATTATTAAACACCAAGTAGAATACAAGATAATGACAAATATAAAATAATGACAAAAAAAATCTCCAGTAGTTGGAATCTAATCAGAAAAACAGCTTTAAGAATTTGCAACAAGTAAACATAATGTAGAGGTTATACTGAACTTAGAAACCAAACAGAAGACATTGAAGTAACCCACTAATTAACAACAGTGGGCAGACTGACCACTACAAGGTTGGGGGGAAAAGAGGATGAGGCATTGTTACTAGTGCTTAGAAGTAAGAGTCATCCAACAAAAGTCTCACGTCAGTCAGTTTTGTGAGAATTGAAGCTATGGAGTAAGTAAGGCCCTTGTTCTCTAATGCAGAAAAAGAGAGTTAGATTCTCCCTTCCCTCCACCTCAAGCTTCTGTCAATGCCCTCTATAGCTGTATTTAACCAGAAACCAGCTGTTATAGAAACTTGAAAAAGTGTAGTTTTTTTTCTTAGAATTTTGTCATTTTTAACATTGAACAATGATGGGAAAAGGTTGGAAGGACTGTCAGGGCAAACATATTCTGAACCTGGGTATCTCCTCATGGCACACTAGCAAGGTTAGCTATGTCGCTGATGTTTAACAACTCAAAACTATCTTACTACAGGGAACAAAGTGGCATAAGCTCTACGTTTTTTTCCTCTTTGATTAGTATGTGAAAGAAACTTTGATCCAGCTGAGAATGCATAATATCTGCTTAAAAGTTAATATATTGATTATCTTGCTAATATGTTGGTTTTCTTTATTTATAAGATATAAGGTTCCTGATGGTTTTTATGTATATATGTATGTAAATTTTGTAAATTTAAGACGGCATAACTTTTATCCTCACATGTGATATCTTCTATTACTGAAATTTTTTAAAGAAAAAAGGACAAGTCAGCCTCTTTTTGGGTTGCTAACATTATAGAAGTTTACATCCTTAAAACCTATCGTGATTTAAATAAGCTATGCCATTAAACTGCTCTAAAACAGAATTAGTATCATATGAAATATTTTAATTAGAATTTCTGAGCAAAAATCATTAACTTATAACCTATTGACCTTCTCTCAAAATTCTCCTGGAATAATATAAAAAATATCTTAGGAGAATAGAGAGACGCCATATTAGTTAAATTTCTATTAGATCCCACATGCAAAATAGAAGGATTTCACAAATATAATCCAGGCAATTTATTAAACAAATGAACAAAAACAGCGAAAACAATATGAAGAAAAAATGTGTAATGCAAAGTTACTATATTATCTGAAATGTACAATTTTCAACAACAAAAAAATTACAAATCCAAAGAAACATGGAAATGCAACTCATCCCCATGGAAAAAGAATCAAAAGAAAATATCTGTGAGTTCACTCAAATTTTGGATTTAACAGGTACAGACTACCAAGTAGCTAAGAAATATCTCCAACAAACTCAAAAGAAATTACATTTAAATAATTAGCAAAATTAACAAAATTATTAGAACAATGACTGGCAATAAAGGTACTTAATAAAGGTATATACATAATTTTTAAAAATAAAATTTCTGAAGTTAAAAAATAGCTTTTCAATGGTTAATTCAAGGTGACAGAAAATCAGTTAACTTAAAAAAATTCAATATAAATGATCTATGTAATGAATAGACAGGAAAAATTCGAGAAAATTAAACAGAACTTCAGAAACCTGTGAAACAATATTAAATGTACTAATATATATCTGATGGGAAACTCAGAAAGGGAAAAAAAAAAACATGGAGCAAAAAATAAAACAAATATTTAAAACCTTCCTGAATTTGATGAAAACATTAATAAATATCCAGGAAGCTCAACTAATCCTAAGTATGATACTTGTTAGTAGATCCATACCTAGACATATCATATCAAACTATTGAACACCCAAAACAAACAATAAATCCTGAACAAAGGAGAAAATTCATCATGGCAAAGTAAACCATCAAAATGATTAACAGTTGACTTTTTAAATTAAAAACAAGAGCTACCAGAAGACAGTGGGATAAGATATTTCTAGGGCAGAAAGAATATAAAATGTCATCCCCAGATTCTATATCCAGCACAACCATTCGTTAAAAATGAAGATTAATAAAGACTTTCTCAGATAAGCAAAAATGAGCTTTTTGCTAGCAGACTTGTTTCATAGGAAGTAAAGGATGTCTTCTATGCTGAAAGGAAAAGATACAAGTTGCTAATTCAAATCCAGAGGAAGAAATAAATGACACTGGACATTTTATTATGTGGATTAATATCAGCAACTTTATAAATATATTTGTCTCATCTCTTAATATTTAAAAGAGAAATAGTGTCAAGCAATAATTAAGCTCCTTATTACTGAGTTTATAACATATGTAATGCTATACACATGCAATAAATATGACATACATATATGTAAACCATACATACATGTATATATATACATGTATGCATTGCAGGTATGTATTACATGTATTAGATATGTGTATAATACACATATATGTATTAGATACATGTGTGTATGTATGTATGTACGTGCATGTATTATACATACATATATGTATTAGATACATGCATATGTGTATGTACATCTATGTATATATTATACACGTATATAACAATACATACATTTACGTATGTTATATATGTTACTTCAATTTGATGAAAACATTAACAAGTACCCAGGAAGCTCAACTAATCCTATGTATGATACTTGTTAGTAGATTCATACCTAGACATATCACATTAAACTATTGAATATCCCAAACAACAAATCCTGAACAAAGGAGATAATTAATCATGCATGTATCTAATACATATATTAACTTAGAAACCAACAAAAACACTGAGAATCACCAAATATTTGGAGATTAATTAGCAAATGTTAAATGTAAAATATTAATGTAAAAATACATTATTAAATAATAAACTTATAGGAGAAACTGGAAAATATTTGATGTAACTTAAAATAAAAATACAATATGTTAAAATTTATGGGAAGTAGTTAAAGAAATACTTAGAAGAAAGTTACACATTTAAATGTACATAAGAGAGTGAAAAGTTCTCAAATGAATTACCTGAGATTCCACCTTAAAAACTAAAGCAAGTGAGCATATCAAGACTCCAGAAAGCAGAAAGAAGGAAAGGGTTGATATAAATTACTGCAGAAATAAATGAAATTTAAAAAACAGCAAAGCAATAGAGAAATTTGTTGAAAATATAAGTTGGTTCTTTGAGAAGATCAACAAAATCAACAAACCTTTATCGAGAAGAACAACAAAAAATAAGACATAAATTAAATAGAAGAACAATAAAAAATAAGACATATATTACCAAAATTAGGAATAAAGTCATAATCACTAATGACTGATTTCAGACATTAATAGAATTAAGGAAATATTATGAGCAGCAATTAGACCCAGCTAGTTAGATCACTTATATAAAATTAACAAATTCCTAGAAAGATAGAAATGACTACACTGTCTCAGGACAAAATTGGAAATCTAAATACACTTATAACACGTTAAAAAATGAATTAATAATTAAAAATTTCCTGCAAAATAAATACAGGCTCAAGTGGTTTCTTTAGTGAATTTTGTCAAATATATCAATAATTAATACCAGTCTTTCACAAACTTGTTCAGAAAATGGAGAGTGAAGGATCTCTTCCTAATTCATTTATAAAACCAGTATTGTCTGATATTAAATTTTGACAAAAACATCACAAGAAGACCAATATGCCTTATGAATATAAATGTAAAAATTCTTAATCAAATTGTATTAAACTGTATCTAGCAATATATAAATAGGATCACATATGAAGACCAAGAGATGTTAATCCCAGATTGCAACTTGGTTTAACACCCAAATATTGACTAATGTAATGAACTATATTAGTAGAATAAAGGAATAGAATATATGCTTATCTCAGCAGCTACAGAAAAATCATCTGAAAAACTGCGTGATAAAATCCAACACCAATTCATAAGTCTCAACACACTACAAAAGGAAAGGAACTTTCTAATCTTACGAAGGTCATGTACAAAATAACCAGCAGTTCATCATAAATAACGATGGAGAACTAAATGCTTTACCCCTAGGATCAGGAAGAACTAAGGTGTGCCTTTGTTACCTCTGTTGAACATTTTACTTGAGCTTCTAGCTAATTATATATCCAGCCACCATTACCAAATTATAAACAGTCAGATTGGAGGGAAATAAATAAAAATATCTTTATTGCCTGATGACATGATCCTTACATGGAAAATCTAAATATTTGACAAAAACAAAAACAGCCAAAATCAAAATAAGAACCCACACAAAACTACGAGAACTAACAAAATTGTTTAACAAAATTATCAAGGCACAGAATCAATATACACTGGAAATCAAAAATCAGTTGTATTTCTGTATATTGGCAATGAGAATACCCAAAAGTGAAATAAGTAAACTTTTCAACATATAGTTTTGTAAAATAAAATAAAATAAAATAAAATATATTTAACAACAGGAGTGCAAGATCTGTGCACTGAAAACTCCAAAACATTGTGGAGATAAATTTAAGAGGATCTAGAAAACAGAGACTTTTTTTTCCCAATCATGATTTGGAAGACTCAATACTCAATATTTTCAGTATTATAAGTACTCATAGGTTGATTTATAAATACAATACAACACAATTCCCATAAACATTCCAACAGCCTTTTCTTTCTGACAATTGACAATCTGATTCTAAAATTTATATGCAAATATAAAGAATTTAGAATAGCTAAAGAAATTTTGAAAAAGAAGAACAGTTTGGTTCAATTGATTTCAACAAAAGTTTTAAAACAATTCATTAATAAAGGATATGCTTTTAAAGAAAATGGTGCTAAGATAATTGAATATCCCAGAAAAAAAAATCTACCATATACAAATATTAACTAAAAGTAGGCCATAGCTGTAAGTGTGAGAGCTAAGAAGATCGCAAAGGAGATTACAAAGGAGAAAATCTTGACATTTATTTGGGCAAAGTATACTACAGCATCACAAACATTACACACACATACACACAAACACACACAAAATGTATAAATATATATGTTGATAAATTGGAATTTATCAAAGTTTAATTTGTGTGTTGGGTAGTTTCCTCAAAAGTTAAACATAAAGTTACCCCATTACCCACAATCCACTCCTAGGTATCAAACCAAGAGAAATAAAACATAATGTCCACATACAGACATGTACACAAATGCTCATTGAAGCATTATTAACAAGAGGCTGAAACTGGTAACTTTCAAAATATCCATGAACTGGCAAATATAAGAAAAGATCTATGCAATGGGGTATTATTTGGCAAATGAATAGGATAACAAATTGATACACACTTATATTACTTTTCTACTGATGCTGTAACACATGATTGGTAATACAGCTTAATACAATACAAATTTACTGTCTTAGTTTATGGAGATCAGAAATCTAAAATTATCACACTGGGCTAAAATTAACAGGGCTTCTAAAATCCCTTTCTGGAGGTTCTAGGGGAACCCAAATAGATACTCTCTAAGGTACATTATAAGCAAAATATTAAATGTCAAAGACAGATGGTTTTTAAAGCAGCAAGAGAAAAGCATTCAGTCACATATAAATGACTTTCATACCCACTTTTGACAATGACTATATCAACCAGACCAAAAACTAATGTGAAAATAATGAACTTGAATTGCACCTTTTACAAAACAAACCTAGCAGAAATACACAAAACTGTCCATCCAACTGTGGCGGAATACACATTTTTTCTTCAGTGTGCATGAAACATTCTCCAGAATAGACCTTATGCTGAGTCACAAAACAAGTCTTAACAAATTTAGGAAGATTGAAATTATAATTACAATTGTTGAATTACAAAGGTATGAAACTACAAATTAATAACAGAAGTAATCTTGAAAAATGGAAATAAAATAACATGCTCATGAACAACTAATGAGTCACAGAAGAAATCAAATGAGAAATTAAAAAATTTCTCTAGACAAATAACAATGAAAACAAAACATACCAAAACTTACGGGATGCAATAAAAGCAGTTCTAAGGAGAAAGTTTACAGCAATTAATGCCTACATTTAAAAAGAAGAAAGGTCTCAAAGAGATAGTGTAACATAACACTTAAAAGAAATACAAAAATGAAAAGTCACCTAAATCCCAAATTATCAGGAAGAAAGAAATAATATAAATCAGAACATAAATAATTAAAATAGATAAAAAATTACAAAATCAATAAAACTAAGAGTTACTTTTTTGAAAATGTAAATAAAAGTCATAATACCTTGACAAAGGAAAAAGGAGTGAAGACTCAAATAAATAAAATAAAAAGAAAGTGAATAAATTACAACAGACATCTCAGAAATTAAAAGGATCATAAGAGACTACTATCAACAATCATATGCCAACAAATTGGAAAACTTGAAGGAATCAGATAAACTTTTAGAAAAATGCAACCTACAATTATTGAGCCAAGAAGAAATAGAAAGCATAAGCAGACTCATAAGAAACAAAAATATTAAAAAAATAATCAAAACCTCTCAACAAAGCAAAACTCAGGACCAGATGATTTCACAGCTGAGTTCTACAAAACTTTAAAAAGTAATACCCATATTTTTAAAAGTCTTCAAAAAAATAGAGCTAGAGGGAACACTTCCAAGCAGATGTTATGAGGCCAGCATCACCTTGATGCCAAAACCAGACAAAGGCATCATAAGAAAATAAAACTACAGGTCAATTTCTCTAGTGAACATAGACAAAAATTTATCAATGAAGTATTAGGAAACCAAATCCAATGACACATCAAAAAATATTATACATTATAATCAAGTGTAATATATCCTTGACATGCAAGTATAGTCTAAATTGTAATCCCTAATGCTGGGTGGGGGGCCTGGTTGGAGGTGATGGGATAATGAGGGTGAATTTCCCCCTTGCTCTTTTTTGTGATAGTGAGTTGTGGTTGTTTGGAAGTGTGTAGCACTTCTCCCTTTGCTCTCTCTTCCTCCTCCTCGTCATGTAAGACATGCCTGCTTCCCCTTTACCCTTTCAGCATAATTGTAAGCTTCATGAGGCCTTCCTAGCAAGAAACAGAAGCCTGTACAGCCCATGGGACCACTAGCCAATTAAACTGCTTTGCTTTATAAATTACCTGGTCTCAGGTATGTCTTTACAGCAGTGTGAGAATGGACTCCTAGAGATAGCTATTATCAAGAAGTGAAAAGTAAACGTTGGTGAGGGTAAAGAGAAAAATCTACTCATGCACACTGTTGGAAATGTAGATTGGTATAGTGATTATGGAAAATTATATGGAGGTTTCTAAAGAAATTGGAAATAGAACTAACATATGATCCAGCAATTCTTCTTCTGTGCATTTACACAGAGAAAAAGAAATCTTCAACACATAAAGATATATGCACTCCCATGTTCAATGCAGTATTATTTATAATAGCCAAAATAATGGAAACCAAGTAAGTGTCTGAGGACAAACTAATAGATAAAGAAACTGTGGTACAATAGAATAATATTCAGTCCTAAAACAAGAATGCAATATTGCCATTTCCCACAATGTGGATGAGTTTGGAGGACATTATGCTAAGTGAAATAAGTCAAATACAGTAAGATGCAGCATCTTACTTGTTTGGAAAATTGAAAAAAAAATTACATACAGTTACAAAGCAAAAAGAGTGAATACCAGGGAGTCGGGGAGAAAATGGAGAGACGTAGAGTCAGAGAAGTCAAAGTAGCAGACATGTAGGATGAAAAGTCTCAAGATTCAATGGACAACATGAAAATTGTAGTTAATAAAATTGTATTGCATATGGGAATTCATACTAAATGAGTAGATTTTAGCTGCCCTTGTCACAAAAACAAAATAGGTAACTATGTGAGATGATAGACATGTTAATTTGCTTCACTATGGTAACTTTTTTCTCCCTGTATATATGCCATAATATCATGTATCAAATATATACAGCAATTATTTAAAAAATATTGTCACATATTAAAAAGGGCAGAAGTTTGTTTTCGGGGATTTGAGTAGGACTTCCTTATAGGACAGTTATTTGTGAGAGGTCAGAAAGAAAGAAAGTAGATTATAAGTCAAATATATCTTAAGCTATAGTTCTCAATGTTCATATAAAATATAAAATAGGACCAATTATCATTCACCTGTAGTGTTTTTTGTTTATAAATGTTGAGATAAATTTTTATGGACCCATAATGAGGGAATGATATCTTCCCCAGCTCTGAAAAGTAAATCATTTAACAAAATGAGAAAGGTTGCTTGAGAATACATTATGCCAAAAATTTCCACTTCCAGAAAATAATGATGATGACATTTAATCTTTGAATATTTATATTGAAAATCCTTTCAAGTATTTTAAGGAATCTGCTTCTGAAATTCTTCAATATGGAATAATAATGAGTAGGCAAATGGGAAACTCAGGACATGGTGATAGGACTGAAGATATGAATGTAAATTATAGAAATGTTTTATTCACACATAGTTTACTGTATTTAGCATCACGTACCACAAATCTCAATAGAATTTTCTGTAACTTAAATTAATTTTTCAAAAATAACTTCAATGCTACATTTTCCTCTTTTGCTTAGAGGGGAAATAAGTTGTTATCATCTTTTCAGTAAAACACAGATAGCCAGAGAATTGCTTAGCCCTCTGTAATTTACAACCTTTCCGAAGAACTCCAAAGCTGCAATCCATTTTGCCAAGGGGTTACTGCAGTCACAGCTACTGGCAGTTCTCCAAGCCATACAGGCTAGCACAGAGCAGAAGGCTAGATCTCCAAGGACCTGAACCGTCTCCTTAAGAATTGAGTGTGTTGGCTGTACAATCCTCATCTGGAAAGTTCAGACATTGCTCATGAAATCCCCTGGGATTTTATTCTCAGTCATCACTTGCAGGACTCACATACATCCCCACCGGTAAGGCAGTCAGTGCTCCAGTATTCTAGCACAAACAAAGGGAATCTGGCCTTGATTTATGGATAGTCACTATTTTAAGTCTTCCTTCTTCTATTCCAAAGCATTTGAGAATCTGTGAAAATACACGTTTCATAAGTTTGGAAAATAAAACATGTTGTATAATAATGTCTCAATATTTCAAAGATGGTAATATTTGGAAATTTCAACCATATCATCAGTGTGTGTTTACCAAGTCATGTCTTTGTTCTCTTAACAGAGAATAGTAACCTTTGAAAGTGAACTGTGGCAGTGAAAATTAATCACTTAGGAGAGAATATAAAGTACAATAATGAATTTAATAGTAGCTACTTCAAGTTGGCTCTGTTTCAAACGAAACTCAAAAAAAGAATCAGAAAGTTTCCTTTTGATCTCTTGCTCTGCTTTTTTTAGAAAAATAGTTAGGAAAATGGGTTTTATGTTTTCATAAACACTACTAGCATTTTCTACTTTTTTATAGAAATGCATAAGGTTAAAGAACTCATTTGTTCTTACACTATTGAAATACAAAAATAAATAAATAAAATTATTCAAACTCATAGCTAATTTCAAAATGATTGCAAACTGAATGCCAAAATAAGGAGCTAACTCTTCACACAAAAAAGGCTAATCATGGTTAATTGTTTTCCTATTTATTCTGATGATAATAGTCATTGGAAACTCATTTGAAGTATGCAGATGTAATATGCAATTACTGTAAGACTCAGGTTTCCAAAACTCAAACAGAAGACTGAGACAGTATTGAGCTCTGTTTATTGGTAAGGCTGCCAACCTGTTTCATTTTCAAAGGGAAAATAAGTGTGTAGCTGTAGTTCAATCTTGTTTACATGCACGTATTTTCTCTTTATGTGTGCTGTTATGATGACTATAGTCTAAATCAACCGGTTTATTTTTGCATAAAGCAGTGGGTGGCTGTCACTATTGTCTGGAAATTTCTGAAGAAATAGGGTTCAAATCACAAAGCATTTTAATTCCAGGTTACTTTTTACTTGTAGTTGAAAAATATGATCCTTTGGACATTGTGAAATGCTCAAAGGCACAATGAACAAGTCTTCCTATGAACAAGTTTGTGGAATTTGTTGTACATTTTGTTAAATATTGTCATATATTAAAGAGGGCAGAAGTTTGTTTTCAGAGAGTAGATACTTAGAACTTCTTCTAATGGGGTATGTGCTTAGATCTTTATACAAAGAAAGTTGAGAATCCCTTTGAGATGTAAGATGAAGTTATAGCATCAACTTTTGACCTTCACATAACTTGGCACCAAAAAAATAAAATAAAATAAAACACTGTGTCTCAACACATTCAATCTGTAGATTCTACAGCCTTTAAAATAATAGTGGGAGGATAAGTTGTTATAGAATTCTGTGAAAGGGAGAGCCAACTCCCCCAGGGAGTAGTAATCTTTTCATTAAGGCTTTTCTCAAAATAACAAGACAGGCCTATGCTACTGTTTCTTTATACTTGAAGAACATGCCATTCAAACCTATTCCTCTTGCCTTTGCCACTCCTGTGATCAGTGTGCCTTCCTAGGCAGCCTTAACTTGTTGCCAATCACTTCAATAATCCTCTTCTTAGCACACAAAACTTTCTCTACATAAAAATGTGTTCTAGTCTCCTTTATCCTAATAAAGAGTTTCTACTGGCCTACTTCCCTCTCAGACTTCAGGCCTTTCTGCTCTCATTTAGCACTGAAATAGAAATCAATTAGCTTCCGATATCACCTCAATGAAAATTAATACTAATTGCTTCTGATTCTGACATTTGCTTCCAATCGCTTTCCAGGAAACATTATCTTTGCTTCTCCAAATCTTTTGAGTAAGTCAGTCCAAAATTCAGCTCATCTTCACTGTCAAGTTCCTTTATGCATATAATTTAGCAGATACTCTGTATAATGGAGGCTCAGAGGGAAATGCTGAGAAAATTGCAAAGGCCATTTTTTCTGACATTCTTGAGTTGCAGAACCAACATCAGGAAACCTCTAAGTTAATATACGGAAAAGAACCCCTGTAAATATAAACCACTGCAGCTAAATGCCAATTGCAAGCAGTTGAACAGAACCTCTAACTACTACACTATTGATTCCCAAATTAAAAATCATTTCAAGAAATAAAACTGTTTAACATAAGGTACATATTAAAGTGATTAGTAAAGTAAGACCATGTTCTGCTCTCCAAAATACAGGCAGTTCCTGACAGAAGATAGACATATACGCAGTTTTTCAACTTTGCGATAGTATGAGAGTCATACACATTCAGTAGAAACCGTTCTTCAATGTATACACAAACCATTCTGTTTTTCACTTTCAATATATTATTCAATAACTTACATGAGATATTCCACAATTTATTGTGAAACAGGTTTTGTGTTAGATGATGTTTTCCAAGTGTAGGCTAAAGCCTTCTGAGAACATTTAAGGTAGGCTGGGCTAAGCTATAATGTTCAGTACACTAGGTGAATTAAAAGTATTTTTAATTTACAATATTTTCAACTTATAATAGGTTTATCAGGATATAATTCCATTGTAAGTCAAGAAAGATCTGTAGTCACTTGACACATATTGAATTTTGTAACAGCAAATTGGAAATATAAATGGAGATGATGTCTATAAAATAAAAGCATATTGATATTTTTCATACCATCTAAAAAAACAAAATTGTTTACAAAATTAGGGTTACTCAAGTATTTCCTCTCTATTGAAAAAAAGTTAAGTTTAATGTGACCTTTTCATTAAAAAAATACTAAATATTTAAAATTGATTAAATTTAAGCTTAGTGGAAACCTGACATAAAATAGCTCTCACCCAGGTATGTGCTCTACATATAAAATTGGAACATTTTAATTTTTAAAAGTGGTGCTAATTATTTCTCTTCCACAAGAGAGGTATGACACACATAAATGAGGTACATTCTCTTCATGTCATAAATCCTTAGAGTCTACTAGGAAGATGTTGCCTTCTCCAATTAAACATAATTTTGTCTTTCTTTTTTGTTGTTGCTTTGGATTTTTCTTTGACTGTCATCGGTTTTAGGGATAATCCATATACTCAACTGTAGCAGTTTTACTTGGCTGTTGTTCTTTGGTACAACTGTTTTCCTAAATGTGCCCTGCAATTATTGTGCTTGTACTTTTACCTTTGCATATGTAGTTTCATGAAAATTGTACCTCTCACCCGAAGTTATACAACTCAGGTTTGTATGATATATACTCACATTTGCTAGTTTTAGATACTAATATTGTTTTTTTACTTTGTTTATACAAGTTGTAGTCATTCCAAGAACAAATATGTTTCTTTTAGAAGAATGTGCTCTTAGGAAGAATCAATGTCATGAAAATGGCCATACTGCCCAAAGCAATTTATAGACTCAATGCTATCACCATCAAGCTACCATTGGCCTTCTTCACAGAACAGGAAAACACTACCTTAAACTTCATATGGAACAAAAAAAGAGCCAGCATAGCCAAGATAATCCTAAGCAAATAAAACAAAGCTGGAGACATCATGCTACCTGACCTCAAACTACACTACAAGGCTACAGTTATCAAAACACCATGGTACTGGTACCAAAACAGAGATATAGAACAATGGAATAGAACAGAGGCCTTGGAAGTAATACCATACATCTACAACCATCTGATCTTTGACAAACCTGACAAAAACAAGAAATGGGGAAAGAATTCCCTGTAATAAATGGTGTTGGGAAAACTGGCTAGCCAAACAGAAAGCTGAAACTGGACCCCTTCTTTACACCTTACATTAAAATTAACTCCAGATGGATTAAAGACTTATACATAAGACCTAATACCATAAAAACCCTAGAAGAAAACCTAGGCAGTACCATTCAGGGCATAGTCATAGGCAAGGACTTCATGACTAAAACACCAAAGGCAATGGCAACAAAAGCCAAAATAGACAAATGGGATCTAATTAAACTCCAGAGCTTCTGCACGGCAAAATAAACTATCACTAGAGTGAATCGGCAACCAACAAAATGGGAAAAAATTTTTGCAATATACCCATCTGACAAAGGACTAATGTCCAGAATCTACAAAGAACTAAAACAAAGTAACAAGAATAAAACAACCCCATCCAAAAGTGGGTGAAGGAAATGAACAGACAATTTTCAGAAGAAGACATTTATGCAGCCAACAAACATGGGAAAAAATGCTCATCATCACTGGTCATTAGAGAAGTGCAAATCCAAACCACATTGAGATACCATCTCACACCAGTTAAAATAGCAATCATTAAAAAATCTGGAGACAACAGATGCTGGAGAGGATGTGGAGACATAGGAACACTTGCAAAATTGATGGAGTGTAAATTATTTCAACCACTGTGGAAGACAGAGTGGCTATTTCTCAAGGATCTAGAAATAGAAATACCATTTGTCCCAGCAATCCCATTACTGGGTATATATCCAAAGAATTATAAATTATTCTACTATAAAGACACATGCACATGTATGTCTATTGTGGCACTGTTCACAATAGCAAATACTTTGAATCAACCCAAATGCCCATCAATGATAGACTGGATAAAGAAAATGTGGCACATATACACCATGAAATACTATGCAGCCATAAAAAACGATGAGTTCATGTCCTTTGTAGGGACATGGATGAAGCTGGAAACCATCATTTTCAGCAAACTGACACAAGAACAGAAAACCAAGCACAGCATGTTCTCACTCATAAGTGGGTGTTGAACAATGAGTACACATAGACACAAGGAAGGGAACATTATACACCACCTGTTGTGGGGTAGGGGGCTAGGGTAGGGATAGCAGAGGTTAGGGGAATTGGGGAGGGATAACATTAGGAGAAATATCTAATGTAAATGACGGGGATGGATGCAGCAAACCACCATGGCATGTGTATACCTAATATAACAATCCTGCACTATCTGCACATGTACCCCAGAACTTCAAGTATAATAATAATAAAAGAAAGTTAGTGCTTCAACCTCAACTTCAGATGATTGTGACTTTTGTGGCATATTCAATAAATGGAGCAACAGAAAGAGATATATTTACAAGCTCAGCCTCTATATTTCTTGCCCTAGATGACCAAGGAAATAAGGCTATGGAGGACTATATAGTTTATTTAATTTTATTGTGACCAAACAGGACATGATGTAATCTACAGCTATCCTTGCTGACTAACCAAGTTGACTCTAGTAGTTTGTGTTAATATGTATCTCAATTAATTCAGAAAACATGTGGCCATTTAGGTTATACCTTTATACAAGATCAATAGTCCCACAATATTTTGGGTCTAATAGGCATTACCTAGGATGGGGATGATTAAAAATTTCCTGTAAAATGTTAGACAGTAGATGCTTTAGATTTTGTGAAGTACATGATTTTTTCATGGCAGCTATTTAACTCAGTCATTGTAGCAAGATAGTAGTCATAGACACTATGTTATGTGAATGAATGTAGCTGTTTTTGAACAAAATTTCATTTGCAAAAATAAACAATGGGTCAGATTTTTCCAGTAAGCTATAGTTTGGAGACTTCTGGCCTAGCAAAAGCTATTGACATGATATATCCTTAGTTCAGATTTTTTTTTTTTTTTTAACTAAACGTTATGGTTAATGAAAGCTCCTGCAATAATTGTTGTTTATTTCTTTGACATTTTTTTCCAAATAAAGCAAGATGGTTTACATATACATATGTGTGTGTACATATATATTAGAAATAGGTGTGGTTCATTCAGTTTCTAAGTCTTATTTTAATTTTTAAGCTTATATAACAAATTTTAACATCATTAATCAATCAATAAGAATGCCTTTGATCTAAAATTCTTATACTATCGAATATCATTAGCTTACCCTCTAACTGTTCTGTGATTTAAATGTGAATGCACTTGCAAAGAAAGTTCAATAAAATTTCTAAACATAAGCTTTTAATTCTAAACAGTTTGCAATATGAATTTTGGTAAATGGTTTCAATATAAAAGCACCTAACAACTCTGATGGAGTGTATCGGAGAAGCTTAAGAGAGCGTTATGGCTGAAGAAATAGGGTAAATTATTTAAATACTAAAGGGTAGGAGAAAAAAGAGCAGTGTGTGTCTCAGGCATTGAAAGTAAGTTTTGTCTTTGTCATTATTTTCTCCGGAATTATAATCAACAGTGTCAGGTGAATACATAAATCAAATCAATTAATCAATTAAATAAAAGCCATGGGACATAGAAGGGTCAAAACTATTCATCTGAAAAGTTCCCTGCCTTATAGAACATAACTCAGTTGACTTACTGAACAGCAGGAAAACGTTCATGCTTATAAGCATAAATCGTAAAATTGGCCTTACCTAATATGCTTATAAGCATAAATTGCAAAATTAGCCTTACCTAACCCCCAAGGAAATCCCTGAATAATCACATAAGAAATGAAACTCACAGGAGACCTTTAACAGTTTAAAACTTACAGTTTCTGTGTTTAAATTCATTTTATTTATAAGAAGAATAAAGTAGAAATGCTGTTACTTTGATGAAAATTTCATAATATTAAAAATGTAAACGTATGAATGTATAATATACAAGTTAAGTATTAAATGCAAATATTAAGCATAGGGTGTGGTTATTTGGGTCAAGCTCTTTTTTGAATCAAAAAGGTACTTTTCACATGACTTACAATCCTCACAAATAATCTAACAAGCATATTAGAATGGACAAAATTTCCACATATATAAATGGTAATAAATTCACATGTTAGATTGGAAGTAGAAATAGAAAAAGGTCATAAAATAGCCTAATGAAATTGTCAGCAAATTTAAACTTTCTGGACTTCTTTGGGTACAATTAAATTTGTAGAAGGCATAGTTTTATTTTCCATTAAAGACAGTAAGAAAATATCTAGCCATGAAATAATGACAAATATAAATATTACTTCAAGAAAGTCACAATATGATGAAGTATATTAGTTTTGCTACAAGTGACAGAAACTCCATTTTAATGAGAATAGAGAAAAATTATAAGCATATAAAATTCAATAAAATATAACATCAAAAATATTGTGGAATGAAAAGATACGTAATTGGACTTCAGAATGAGATATCATGTTGTTGAGAATGTGAAGAACAGGGAACCCAGGTAAACTGTGGGAATATAGATTGGTACAGCCATTATAAAAAAGTGTGAATGCTTCTAGTGAAATTAAAAATAGAACTACCATATAAGCCAGCAATCCCTCTTCTGGCATTTTATACAGAGAAAATGAAATTACTACCTCAAAAAATATTTTTACTCCCATGTTTATTGCAGCGCCATTCACATAGCCAAAACATGGAAAATAACCAAATGTCTGTCAACAGATGCATAGATAAAGAAACTGTGATACATATATACAACAGAATATTATTCAACCCTAAAAGGGACAAGATCTTGCCATTTGCCACAACATAAATGAGCGTGAAGGACATTATGCTAAGTGAAATAAACCAAACACAGAAAGAAAAATACAGTTGCTTTTTGTATACCTTGGTATCTGCAGGGAACTGGTTCCAGGACTCCTTATAAATAACAAAATCTGTGGATACTCAAGACTCTTGTCTAAAATGGCATAATATTTTCATGTAACACCTACATATCCTCTTAGTTGCTTTAAACCATCTCTAGATTACTTAGAGGAAAATGTAAATACTATGTAAATAGTGTTATTGTGTTATTTTTTATTTGTATTATTTTTCTTTTTTAAAAAATATTTTCAATCCATGTTTGGTTGAATCCATGGATGCAAAACCTACAGACAAGGAGGACTGACTGCATTGCATGATGTTACTTATATGCAGAATCTAAAAAAAATTTCCAAATATAATATATAGAGACAGAGGGAGAACAAAAGAGTAGTTACTAGAGTTACTAGGGGCAGTGGGGAGGTGGGGAGAAAATTGGGAGCTGTAATGCGAAGGATACCAAGTAGTAGGATTAACAAATCTTGAGATATAAGGAATAACATGAGGACTATGGGTAATACAATTGTACCATTCATGAGATTCATGCTAGAAAAAGTAGATTATAGCTTCCTTTGCCACAAAAAAAAAAAAAAAATGGGGAACTATGTGAAATGGATATGTTAATTTGCTTCACTGTAGCAACCTTTTTACTATCTATATGTATTCTAAAAAGTTATGTTGTATACCATAAACACTACAAAATTATAATGTAGAAGAAGACTCAGATAACCTAAATAGTACCAATATAGTTATGCATAATGACATTTTGGTCAACAACAGACTGCAATACAATAGTGATCCACTAAGTTTATAATGCCATATTTTTAGTATGCCTCTTCTATGTTTATATATATTTAGACATACAAATATATTTAGATACACAAATATTTACCACTGTGTTACAGTATTCAATGCAGTAATATGCTGTACAGGGTTTTAGCTTATAGGCCATAGGCTATACCTTATAGTCTAGGTGTGTAGTAAGCTATTCTTTCTAGGTTTGTGCAAGTATATTCTGTTTCTATGATGTCCACACAATGACAATCACCCAGTGACATACTTTTTAAAATGTATCTCCTTGCTAAGAGATGCATGACTTTAATAATAAAACAGAGTAATTAGAAGAGAGGCTACAGGATTTCAAATAGTCTCTGTTTTGAGGAAGAGCTAGGGTGAAGTTTGGAAGGTTATGTGCCTTGGAGATTGGATGATGTCATGAAGACAAAGAATTTGAATGTGCTACAAAGGGGGAAGCTATATTTAGGAGAGTTTTTGGGTCTGCTAAACTGCTAGTTCTCCTATGGCCTGTGTGTAGAAAATTGTTATGAATTGAGTTGTCTCCCCTACAAAACATGTTGAAGCCTCAACCCTTCAAGATCTCAGAATGTAACCTTTGGAAATAAGGATTTAATCAAGATAAATGAGGTCATTAGTGTGGACCCAACATCAACATAACGGTTGTCCTTGTAAATAGAAGAAATTTGGACACAGAGATAGACATGCACACAGTCTTTGTGAACATGAAGGCAGAAATCAGGGTGAAGCACCTACAAGCCAAAGAACACTGATGATTGTCAGTAAACTACCATAAGATGTGACAGGCATCAAATAGACTCTCCTTTACAGTCCTCAGAAGGAACCAACAGTAATGAGATGTTGATCTCAGATTCCTAGCCTCTAGAACTGTGAGTCAATAAATTACTGTTAAGTCACCAGTATGTGGTATGTTATGGCACCATAGCAAAGAAATGGAGTAACAAATTACGTAATTACACTTCAGTGTTGCCTTGCCTGTTCTATGCATTACCATCATTGCCTGAAAGCTGATGCTCCTTGTCCTGCTACCCTGTTAATATGGCCTTGATTGGAGATTGTTCTACCTTCCTGTTACATCATGAATAAATAGGGAGCCAAAATACATTTGATTTTAGTTATATTTCTCAGTAGCTCTCTAACATTGAGTAAATCTTTTAAAATTTGAGTAATAGTTTTCCTATTTATAAATTACAAATTAGAAAGATAAAAAGATGCTTAATGGAGGAGACATACCAGGATTGTTTGGGTCACTTAAAAAATACACATACCTAGGCCTCAGCTCTCAAGAATAAAAATCAATAGTTGGGATTCAGACGTGTGTGTGTGTGTGTGTGTGTGTGTGTGTGTGTGTGTGTATATATTTTTTTTTTTTTTTTTGAGACAGAGTTTCACTCGTGTTGCCCAGGCTGGAGTGCAATGGCACAATCTTGGCTCACCTCAACCTCAACCTCTGCCTCCTGGGTTAAAGTGATTCTCCTTTCTCCTGCCTCAGCCTCCCAAGTAGCTGGGATTAAAGGCATGCACCACCATGCCTGGCTAATTTTGTATTTTTAGTAGAGATGGGGTTTCTCCATGTTGGTCCGACATCCGTATTTTTACGAAGCATTTACAGTTAAATATATTGACAACCCTTCAATGAAGACCATGAGATTTAATGCAAAAATTGTTCTCAGCTCCAATTTTGTTCAATCTATGATTATACTGTTGTGTCATGAGTGATATAGACAGTGGTAGGAGCAAGAATACTCAGAAAAAAATTCATGTACTTATTGACAAAAAATATTTAATGTAAATAGGATTGTAAACAGCCTTATACAGATGAACATAGATCTGGCACAATGACCTAGAAACCTATATTTTTAGTTTGGAGCAATAGCTAAAATTCAGAATTCTTATATTGCATAATATTTTTCTTCCATAATCTACCAGCAAGAGGGTGCTTGATGTTTTGTGGCAGTGGCAATTTTAAAATTCATTGATATATTTTCTAATTACCCTAATTTCTTTTATACAATTATATATTAATGCAGCGAGTTTATAAAAATCTTAGCTTGACAAATATGAGTTCTTTCTTTAAATGCTGAGGGCTGCAAAATGAAATTTAGTACATATGAACTCCTAGAAGCTATTTGCCACTTTAACGTTTAACAGCCATACATTAACATTTAAAAAGTCATAAAAAATTTACACATATAAGCGATTTTACTTAATAGGTTAGACATACGCATTCTATGCAAATAGAAGGGAACAGCACTAATAAAATGTATACTGAACTCAGTAAAAGTAATTCATACAACTAGAGCTCACTTGATGATTAGAGTGCAAATTATGGGTTATATGTGATGGTTTTATCTGTCCCTAAAAATTATTGTTGCCACATAGCCCCCAATAATTAGAAGTGACCCACTGGCTTGAGGCAGAGGTATGGATGGGATGACCTTTCACAGTCTCCTTGAGATGATCATGATTAATTTCACAGCAACGTTTAGTAAGTGATAGAAAAAGTCACAGATCTGAGAGTTGAAACCATTTCATGTTGAAGTAATTGGGACATAATTCTCTTAAAAAAAATAAACCTCAGCATGCCTTTTTGTGAAATATAAATAAATCAACAATTTTCTGACAACAGTATAGAGAGGAAATCAAAATCCTCAAATGGATAAAGTAATGAGAATAAAACAAATCAGACTTGCACAATTTATCTACATCTTCCTCCTTTGAAATTGAAATAAACCCTGGTAAAGCATAAGAAAGTAGAATAATATTTAACTGTAATTTCATCCACATAGCATCCTAGTGTACAAATCTATTTTTGGTCTTCGAGAATTTTGTATCATTTCTGTGAGAACTGATTAACAAAAGAACAAAATAATTTGAAATAGAAAATGGAAGCAAAGCAGATGGCAATAAGGCAGTGAGGACTGTTGTAGTAAAAGTTTAGGAAAGAAGAAAAAAACCGGTAAGAGGAAAGTATTCCTGAGCTTTAGCTCTGCTCTGTGATGTGAAAGAAACAGAGCTAGGGAGACAGAAATCAACAACTGAGGAGTTGTGTAAGCAGAAAGACGTTAAATCTTGAGTAAAGAAACAGACACAGGAGAAAAGCTTTTTATGACGTTTAGTATCTACAAGAAGATACGTTTCGAAGTGTTTCCTTAATATAATCATGAACTGAGTATCAGACATAAGCTATTACAGATTGGTGAGTAACAATCACTAGTATAACAATTATTATTAAAATGTAAAATATGCCTGATACTGTCTTAATAATCTATAGAGCTATTATTTTATTTTAGCATACCAAAACTACATATACTAATGCCTTTTATATGTTTATACTTAACCTGAGATTCCAAAGTTTTTAAATAAAATGCATTTTATTGCTTCATAGAAATAAAACGTAACACTCATGTATTGATGATGGGAGTGCAAAATGGTACCGTTTTCCTTGAAAAGAATTCAACAGTTTGGTAAATAAAATTAAATCTATACTTACCATATGATCCAGACCTTCTGCTGTTAGATATTTACCCAAGAGAAATGAAATCATTTGCTTATGCAGAAACCTGTACATGAGTGCTTATAGTAGCTTTATTCATAATAACCCCACAGTGGGAACAACCCAAATGCCCATCCACTAGTAAATGGATAAACAAATTGTGACACAGCTCTACAAGGGAATACTATCCAACAATAAAAGAGGATATACTACTTATACATGCGAAAACGTAAGTGAATTTCAAAAAAAAAGTATTACACAAACTAAAAGAAACCAAATGCAAAAGGCAATATACTCTATTATTTCATTTATGTGTCATTCAAAAATAGGCAAACTATAGGAACAGAAATCTGATCAGGAGTTTCCAGGAGTTTGGGGTGAGGAGAGGGAATTGACTACCAAAGGCACATAGGAAGTTTACTGGGATGATGGAAACGTCTTATATCTCAATTGTTATGGTGGATACACAATAGTACACATTAGTCAGAGCTCATTTAAGTATATACCAAAAGTAGATGAATTTATAATACAATCAACTTGAATTTTTTAAAAAAGTGTTATATAAATAAGAAAGTAAGAATTATCTATTATCTTACCACTCAGAGATATTTGCTAGCAAACTATTTTTCCAATCGTTTTTTTCTTTTTTTGGTTTATGTACATACAGGAATTTTTCTAACAAAAGTGGGGCTGTATATTATATTCTACAGTAATTTATAATTATTTTCAATTAAAAATGTATAGTGCATATCTGTGGTTTTAAAAAAGCATTTTCACAGCATAATATTCTATAGATGTACTATAACTTATTTATTTAAATGATTATTGTATCTAAGTTGCTTCCAAGTTGTGCAACCATGAGTGAATATATTCATATATACAATCTTTATATGAACCATATGCAATCTTTTGGCAATTTTCTTGGAATAAATTCCTATATGTTAACTTTGAGAATACAGGTCTAGACATGTTAAAATTTTTGTTACAAAGTTGAAAATTATTTTCTAAAAAGGTTCTATAAAACAGAAATCCTCAACTCCCAGGCCACAGACCTGTACCGGCACCCAGCTGCAAAGCAGGAGGTGAGCGACCAGCCAGTGAGCATTACCACCTGAGCTCCGCTACCAGTCAGATCAGAGAGGGCATTAGATTCTCGTAGGAGCGCAAACTCTATTATGAACTGTGCATGAGACGGATCTAGGCAGCCTGCTCCTTTGAGAATCTAATGCCTGATGATCTGAGGTGAAGCAGTTTTGTCCTGAAACCATCCCCCCAATGCCACCCTGTTCATGGAAAAATGTCTTCCACAAAACTGGTTCCTGGTGCCATAAAGGCTGGGGACTGATGCTATTAAACTGCATTCCTACCAACTATATCAAAAGCTGCTTATTTTTATGCCTCCCTTACAGAATATGATTATCGTTTAAAATACCTTTAAAAGATAGCAAGTTTCTCAATCTCTATCTACATTCATGAACAAAAATCTACTCATGTTAAAGGTCTAACTGAAATGCCTCAACAACTCACTCCTTATCCAATAGTAAATGCATTATTCATTTCATATCTGGATTAGATGTTTAATTTTTTTATAAATGTTTTCCTATGACCTGTTACTGATAGATTTAAATATTCAAATATGTTTCCCTCTTTCCTTGAAGTTTCTAGTCAGTTGCTCTTCAAATTGATTTTCCACTCTTTTCATGAGGATCTCCTTGAGCTTGATCACCTGGGCTCCCTACCTTCCGGCCTCCAGACGGACTTGAAGAAGAGGAGAGGTCATTGTCCTGAGGGCAGGAAAGAGAGACTGGGGTAACTGATCTCCCACTTCCTTAATACCAGGCCATAGTTGAGGCAAAAGATACTTCCTTCATCCTTTAGTATTATTCCCTTTGGGTAGCTTCTCTTCTAGAGCTACAGCTATCCTTGCATTCCAGCCACTCTGTCCCCTTCGGGCATACCAGCTGTTAGTCACTCCTAGTCCCTGGGTCTCTTACCCGTGTGCACATTTCAGTGAAAAGTGTACTCATGAAAATTATCTTCATTTAATAACTTTTTTTTTTTTCCTATTGGAACCCTATGTGATACAGGGATGAAAGACAGAGCAATAGCTACAGCTTAAATAACAAATTCTATGCTAGGCCATAAACAAATAGGAGAGGATTTACTCAAAGAAATTACGTCAGATCAATAGTCAGGTTATATTCACTGGAGCCAAAGCCCTTGGAGGTATTTATGCAATTGTAAACACCTAAACAGAATCATGAAAATTGACAGGAACTAAATCAATAAGGTACAGGCTGAATTCAATAGCGTTTAGAAAAGAATGAAAGAAAATTATATACAATGATTGAATTGAAATAAAAAATTCTTAATAAATAGTTCTCTGTAGGAATGACAGATTTAGCAAACAAAAATACAGGATGTCCAGTCCAATTTGCATTTCAGATAAATGGTAGATAATTTTTTAGTATGTTTATCTGAAATGCAAATTTAACTTGGCTCTCTGTATTTTATCTGGCAAGCCCATTCTTGTGCATAATTTATTAACACAGTCTATCACTTTTCAAAATCTCTTATGATTTGCCTACTGAACAGTCAACAAGGTGCAAATGACCTGGTGACAGATGAGGTCAAGTGGATCAAGAACTAGTGTATAGGAGACTAGTGGGTAGAAAGAACTGTAAAAGGGAGCAATTCACCCAAACAACATGTTACCATGGGAGTGACCTGTTCACTGATGGAGAGAAAGAGAGAGAAAAAAGAGTGATTGTGTGTATGAAGTCACTAACATGAATTCTGGGGATAAGTGCAGTCAGGGTGGTTTCAGAACAAATTTTAACAAACAGAAAAATGTATGAAATTTCAATATGTGACATGGAATTTAGATCAGAAAAACTATACAATGAAAATTGTGGTTTGAGAACATAGATAAGTGTGAAATTAAAAATCTGCATTAGCCAAGACTGTGGGCACAAACAGAAGTAGTGGTAAACATAAAAGGCAGTCCAAAAAGTGAAATACAAATAATAGTTGCTTGGAAGTAGAGACAACTGACTTGTACTCCTAATATGGCCTTGAGTAAACCTCAATATCCCCAGGCTCTATTAGTTTAACTCAAAATGAATAGGCAGTTAGGTAGACTTTATTTTAAATTGCAGCCTTAAAAACCTATGCTTCATAATCTAGGATTCCAAATGGAATTGAACCCAAGAGAACAATGGGTGAAATTTTTTCAGACAGTAAAGCCATGCAGTTGTATTAGAATCAAAAATAACTGGTGACATTGTTTGGATGTCTTACCTCTCCAAATCCCATGTTGACATTTGATCTCCAATGCTGAAGACAGGGGCCTAGTGGGAAGAGTCTGGGTCATGGGGCAGATCCTTCATTAATGTCTTGGTGCTCTCTCCAAGGTAACAAGTGAGTTCTCACTCAGTTAGTTACTATGAGCTCTGATTGTTGATAAAGACTCTGGGACTACCCTCCTCTCTCTCTTGTTTCCTCTTAAGCCATATGACACCCTTGCTCCCCTCTTCACCTTCCTCCATGAGTAAAAGCTTTCAAAGTTCTTACCAGAAGCTAAGCCGATACTGCTGTCATTCTTGTATAGCCTGTAGAACCATGAGCCAAATAAACCTCCTTTCTTTATAAATTTCTCAGACTCGGGCATTCCTTTATACCAACATAGAATGGATTTATATAACATGGCTGGCTTGGACAATACTAAATTAGAAAAAAATTAGATGCTGATCCTGGGACAGGGGTCTCAGCTGTCTGCTCTTTGCTTCTGTTCTAAGTGCTCTCCCCAGTTTGGGCAGATCACCAATGAAAGGTTTTCCTTCTGTTTGAACAAGACAGGCTTCTAACACTGCCCCCAACTAGTAATTGGGGCACAAATAGAGAGATAAACCAGATGAAGAAATTCTATTAATTTTAACTATGTGGAAGAGAAAGACAAAACATTAACTTATAATTTCATTGTTAAAACAGTAAAAAAAAAAAACTTTTATGCTTAAAAACCTTGAAGACTAAAGGCTTTGCCCAATTAGAAGAAAAAGACAAGGAGAACATCTCTGATCTCTCTCCGACCTCCTTTCTCATATGGCATTAGGCTTTGACCCATATGACATCTCACTGTGTCCTTTCTCATACACCATCATGTTTTGACTCAGACTTAAGAGGTAGGCAGGGGACTTGAGTTATACCTAAAACCAGGTATAAGCTAGGAAATGTGGTTTAAAGAGGATTTCGGCAAATGTTCCAGGGGATTGTGAGAAGAGTTTCAACAAGGAAAAAGTGAAATTAAACCATAGCAAAAATGCACTCCGCTTTCTTTAAACAAATAAGTAAAGGAATTGTCTATTCCATAAAAAGGGAAGAGCAAGGCAAGTTGCAGAATGTGGCAATAACAAAAAAGATGGAAATATAACAGCCTGTTAAATGAAGTTTCCCATGGGAGACCAAGTAAAAAACAGCTACTATATTCCAAAGTGATATTTCACAGTGTAATGCAAAATTTTAAAAAATCTCCTCCAAAATTGCTAAATCTTCCACCAACACCAATATTTCAAAAGGATCAGGAGTCAGAGATTGAGTGGAAGGAACAATTTTAAAAATAAATTCATTGGCAAAAGCTTTTCCATGAATCTCACCTTCCTCTAGAGTGAGGAGTGGAAGATTCCTCATTCTCACCATCATCCCAAGAAAGAGAATTCTAAGAAAACCTTCTGAGACCTTAAAATGCATCCTGCGATGTTTGGGGAATCCAGAGATCTGGTATTTGATATATATATATATAAATCTGAAGGACAAGAGATTGAACAAAGAAATCTATGGCCACAGAGAGGACTACATTTTTTAAAGTAATAAAATTCTAGAAAATAATAAGTTGAAAGGATATATGGATGATTTCCATGGACTAGAATTCAGCCACAAACCACAGAGAGAAATTATGGGCTTATCTTTCATTCCATTAAAGGGGGGAGGGTCATTTAAATGTGTTAATTGATTTCAGCAGAAAAATACAAGACTTATTTATAGATGCCCACAGATTGCAGAAAGAGAAGGAAACTTCAAACCACAAGAGAAATTATCACCCTCATCAAGGAAACCGCATGTACGAGATTCTTGAATATGAATGTAAGTCTCAGAAGAAGACAGCCCACAAAATATGACTCAACTTTAAGTATCTAGTATGTCCAGAGAAAGGATAAACTAGCTCATGACAGTATCAGAAAAGTAGGAACCTTTATCTGGCCTTTTTCTTCTTTACATCTCTGCTCTCTAAATAGGGAAGGGTCCGAAGTTAGATAGAGAAAGATAAAGAGGAGTCTATGGGGAAAGAGAGGATAAGCCTACCAAACTCCATCCCTACCTATGTACTTCCCAAGTACTGAAGAACTACACAGAGGTGAGGACTGAGATATCTTCAATGTTAAATTAAATTTATTTTTGAAGTAACAAACCTCTCATTTTAATTGTTGAATTGATAATGTTTTACAACTTGAAATAGGATTTGTTTTTAAGCTTAGAGTAACTGTAAAAGTCATGGAGCCCACTCAAGTTTTTATCCTGTACAAGAGAAGAACTGGCTGTTCAGAGTACATTTCAAAGAATAATCGAAAACAAAAATAGAGTTGTCTTGTAATTGCATCTCATAAGTCCTCTTAATCAAACTACAAGTTGTTACCTCTAGAGAAAAATTACTCCTGAATAAGAAATGAAACTTGTGTTTTTATATTATGCTTTGCATCAGTCAGGATCTTGGTACGTTTTGAGATAGCATACTCAAAAAGTTAATTGAAGAAGTGTAATGAATAAATTATTTACAAAACTTTGGGCAGGCAGGGTTAGGTAAAATGAAGAGGAATGGTTTAAAGCCATTTAGTTGTTAAAACAGTAAAAAAAAACTTTAATGATGAAAAACCTTGAAGACTAGGAAATGTAGCTTAAGGAGGATTTCAGCAAATGTCCCAGTGGATTGGGCAGGCAGGGTTAGGTAAAATGAGGAACTGTTTAAAACCATTCTTCTTCATTTTACCTAACCCTTCATTTTACCTAACCCTGCCTGCCCAAAACTAGCAACCCTGTTGCTAGTTTTTTGCTAGCAACAGCAGAAAATTAAAACCGCCCCTATCTAAAAGGCACAATAGAAGGAAGGAGCTACTGGAAAGAGGACAGACATATCATTGCTGTGAAGAGACACCATAAGAGCTGTAGTTTCTACTGAAAGAGATGCAGCCAGTTCACTACAAAACGATAGTGAATGGTACATTAAACCACTTCCCTCAAATGCTGGGAAAAAGTCAAGGATATCTGTTCCCATTTGAGTATTTAACATGATTATGTTTGTACTAGCCAGTATAATTAGGCAAGAAAAATTTATTAAAGCACAAAGATGAAAGGAAAAAGAAAATTCTTTATTTACAGATAATATGATTTTTCTGTTTACAAAATGCTAAGGAATCTACAAAGCAACTACTCTGACTCCTAAGTCAATTTAGCAAGTTTGCAAAATAAAGTCAATTTACAAAATCAATTCACTTTCAATAGGATAGTTGCAAATAATTTGAAAAGAATTTAAAAATCTATTTATATTAGCATCAAAAATCATGAACTACTTAGGAATAAAATTAATAAAAGTATTAAAATACCAGTGCACTAAAAATCACAGAATATTGCTGAGATTGGTTGAAGAAGACCTAAATAAATTGATAAGATACACAGTACTCATGAGACTCAATTTCACTAAGATGTCAGTTCTTCCAAATTGTTCCATACCTTCAACTTAATCTTAATTATAACTCCAGTAATCTGTTTCAAAATATAATTTTACAAGTTGATTTAAACATCTAATTAAAATGCTGAAGCCAAATTAACCAAAACAATCTTGAAGAATATCAGGATATATACCAACTGCCTGTAAGACACTACGAAACAGCAGTGATCAAGAGAGCATGACATTGGGATAGTTAGACAGAACAAAACAGAGTCCAGAAATATATCCACATGTTTATGGTCAATTAATTAAAAAAAAATCTTGTCAAATATTTTATATAGTTTTAGATTTACAGAAATTTTTGAAGATATTACAAAGAGAAATAGAAATTATACACCTTACACCCAGTTTATTACTAACACCTTACATGAGATCGTACATTTGCCAGAATTAATTAACTAATATTGATGCATTTTATTAACTCAAATCATAATTATTCAGGTTTTCTTCATATTTCTCTAATGTTCGTGTTCTCTTCCAACATTCCATATAGGATAATATGTTTAGGAACATAGATAAAAATTACATCAAACTTTCCTTCAAAACCATGAAAACTAGAAGACAGCAGACTGAAACTTAAAAGTATTAAAAGAAAATAATCACCAACATAGAAATGTGTATCCAGTGAAATTTTTGTTCAAAAATAGAAGTGAAAAGAAGACTCTCAGATAAAGAAAAATGGAGGAAATGTGTTCTCAGTAGTCCTGCCTTGCAAAAAATATTGAAAGAAGCTCTTTCACATGATCATGTCTTTGCAAGGGCCTATTGGTGGTAATTATCCCTAGCAAACTAACAGAGGAACAGAAAACCAAATACCACATATCTTCCCTTATAAGTAGGAAGTAAATGATGAGAACACATGGACACATAGAGGGGAATGACACATACTAGAGCCTTTGGGAGGGTGGAGGTTGGAAGTAGCGAGATGATTAGGAAAAACCACTAATGGGTAGTAGACTTAATACATGGGTGGTGAAATAATCTGTACATTAAGCCGCCAAGACACAAGTTTACCTGTGTAACATACCTGCATTTGTACCCCAAACCTAAAATAAAAGTTCAAAATTTTATTTTTAAAGAAGGCAAAGAGATAGGTCAGAAATTTAGTAACCTGGATCTATATAAAGAAAGAAAGTGCATTTGAGAAGATTAAGTGCAGTAAAATAAAATCTTCACATCTCTTCATCAATCCAAGGTAACAGTATAGTCAAAGGAAAAATTGCAACAGTGTATCAGGTGATAATAGTTCACAGGTACATGAGATAAAGACAGCAATATTGTAAGGGACAGGGGCAAAAAATTGGGAATACTCCGTTATAAAGTAGGGTCACTATCTATGAAGCACTATAACATTATTTGAAAAGGGACTTAGATTAGTTGAAAGTGTATATCGAAAACTCTAGAACCAATTTTTTTTAATTTAAAATATATATATAATTGTTATTAAAGGAGAAGAGAGTAAAAGAAGAAAGAGGAAAAGAAAATTTTACAAAAACAAAATTAAAAAAAAGAACAAGAGCAACAAATAGAAAACAGCTGCAAATCGCATGCTCCCTCAAAGGTTTGTATATGAACGGTCACAGTAGTTTTACTGGTAATAGTCAAAAACTGGAAACAACCAAGTGTGCATCAGCAGGAGATGGGAATCCAAATCATAGTATATTCATAAAATAGAATACTAGCTAGCAGTCAAGAAGCACAACCTGCTAGTACACTGACACATGCAACAACATGGCTGAATCTCAAAACATTATTTGGATGGCAGAAAGATAGACACAAAAATGTTCATACTTTATCGTTTCATTGATATATTATTGTAAAACTAATAAAACTAATCTACAGTATGAGAAAGCTATAAATTCTTGACTTCTTGGAAGATTGTCTAGAAAGTAACATATATTACTTCTATAAGAATGATGTAGAATGATACTATATCTTGATGGGACTGTATTACATGGAAATATGCAGATATTAAAACTTATGGAATAGTATGCTTAAGGTTTATGCAATTTACTTACATAAATGTACTTCAAGAGAGAAAATAGAACTTGAAACAAATATTGCCTCTAGTTTGCAGGTTTCCAAAAAAGAAGAAAAAGAAGAATTTTATTGGCTCATGGGATTGAAAATATCTTCCATAGATTTTATTTTAGGAAAGGATTTATATGGCAGTAAATACAATTCTATGAAAAATCTAGTTTCTCTCTTTCTACAGAATTCTCTACATTAGCTTCATTCTCAGGTTCCTTGGGGTGTTCCACAGGAAATAGAAAGTTCTTTTTTTAAATCAAAATGAATGCCTTAGCTTGATATTTTGTATTTTTATTCCATTCTATCCAGAAGGAAAGGGAGCCCCTTTCCGAAGTAACCTTAGAAAACAGAAGTTTCTGTTTCAATTCCCGGGAAATACTACTTCTACATCTCATCAGCCCTGATCTGTTATTACTATCTTTAGATGTGGAAAGTAAGGTCAATAAATTAAATACAGAAAAATAAGTAAGAATAGAAAAGTCTTGGCAGTGTACAGTGGTGGCTTGCATCTGTAATCCCAGCGCTTTGGGAGGCCAAGGTAGGAGAACTTGAGGCCAGAGATTCAAGACCAGCCTGGGCAATGTAGCAAGACTCATGTTTCAACAACAACAAAATAGTTGGCTGTGGTGGTGTGTGCCTTGAGTCCTAGCTACTCAGAAGGTTGAGGTGTAAGGATCCCTTGAGCCCAGGAGTTCAAGGTTACAGTGAGTTATGGTTGTCACACTTCACTCCAGCCTGGATGACAGAGCAAGACCCTGTTTCTAAAAAAAAGTTTCTTGAAGGAAATCTAGGCCCTAATCTCAGAAGAATGAGAATTAGGGGCTGAGAGAAAAAATGTTACTGTTGAAAACAATTAATTTATTGCTTTTCATGCTAACTCAGAACATTGGTTTTAAATTTCAAGTCCAGCATTTTAATTAGCATTTAAATGTAACTAGGATGTAATTTAAAATTCAGGTAACATTGTGACCCAATTAGGTAGTAAATAGTGGACTTTTGTTAAAGACTTATGAAGCAGGTGGGTAGCAAGCATGAAACTATTAAATTATCTTAATTGCTATATATGCTGTCAATGAATTAATAAAATGGTGATTATCAGGTCGGGTCAGGTACACTTTCTATTATTCAAAGTAGGTACAATATAATCCTTAAATTAATTAGAGAGATTAAATCAGATCAAAGTTAAAATGAATTTCTGAATGTAAAAATCTGTATTATTTATGAGGTGATTTCACTATGAGAGTTATGAGACCAAGGTAGAGTCCTGCCATTTTAGCATCATCATTTTGCTTCCTACACATTTAGATTACATTTACATAAACCAAATTGTACTATGATTAAATCAATACAAGTCCAACAAACTTCATTCATATTGTTTGTTGCCAGAACGTCGATCCTCATAAACAATATATGCTTAACTATTTTTCCTAGGGAACTTAGAATACTGAAATAATTATTTTTTGTTGTTGTGATGTAAGATGAGACCTTAGAAATAGCAAATGCCAGTCAGGATTTTCTCTGACAGAATTTGGATATCATTGTACTCCATATCATAGTGAAGGATCATATAAATACTAGATAAAATGATGAGGCAAAATATTGGGCTGAAAAAGTGGAAGTAGAAGAAGTGGTTGGAATGGTTTATTGCCCCGCAGAATAGAGGTATATTTACATGAACCAGAAACTAAGCTATCTTAAGGGGAAAAAAAGACATTAAAATTTCTTGAATAAAGGGAAGAGAAACCACAAGATCTTAATCAACTGTTTTACAATATGACGCTAATTTCCTGGCTAATTTTCAAGTCAAGCAATTAGTTTTTTAAAAAACACACTAAATAGTCTCAAAATGACTATAAATTATTTGCAATTTCCTGTCATTGGCTATTCTAATAAAAGCTGAATATAACTCAGTATTCTGTAGAAAACACTGATGTTATTCAACTGTTAAACTCTATTTGGCCCTCTGTAGTCTTTCCGAGTTCCTCAGCTGAAAAATATACACAAACGGAAGCATAAATCACCTTTGTGCCTTCTTCCAAGTTCTCCTGACTCTACTTGTACATTCTTTGCTATGATTCTGCCTATTCCACCACCTGCAAAGTTGAATTTGGAGGAAAACTAGGGGAAAGTCTGTATATACTCAAATGGGACATATGTAGATTGTCCCCCCAAGCATCCATTTCCTGCTTTCTTCTTCTTAAGGGTCACCCACATTTCCAGCTCTCCAGACTACCATTCAGATAAATGTTAGGTAAGTCTTGCCAATCAGAACCAATGGAACTTAACTCTGTGTGCAGGTGCAGACAACTTGGAACTCAAAGAGGAAATTCTGAGGACTGTAGGAAGCCTTAGAAATGAAGAAAATTATACTAGTTCTTCAATGTGTCAGTTGTGCTATTGGGGTACCATTAAATTCTCCCTTCCTTTTTTTTTCTGCTTGCACAGTTTGGATCAGATTTCCTATTTCTTGCAACTACATGAATTTGGGTACGTATGCATTTAGAAACAATTGCATTCACAAAAAACACATTTAGATACATTTACATTCACAAAAAAAAAAAAAAAACATATTTCCCCCTAGCAGAATGCCATTTAAAAAAAATTGACTTTTATTTTAGATTCCAGAGGGTACAGGTGCAGGCTTGTTAGATGAGCATTATGCAGTGCTGAAGAATAGGGAACAACTCATCCTGTCACCCAGGTAGTGAGCACAGTACCTGATAAGAAGTTTTTCAACCCTTGTGCTTCTCTAATAGTCCCCAGTGACTGTTGTTCCCATTTTTATTACCCTGTAGACCCAACATTTACTTCCCACTTGTAAGTGAAAACATGCAGTATTTGATTTACCATTTCTGCATTAATTGGCTTAGGAGAGTGGCCTCCAGCTCCATTCATTTTTATGCAAAGGACACTATTTTGTTCCTTTTCACAGCTTTGTAGTATTCCATGGTATATATGTACCACATTTGCTTTAGCCAACCCACCATTGATGAGCACCTAGGTTGATTTCATGTCTTTGCTATTGTAAAGACACATACAAGTGCATGTGCCTTTTTGGTAGAATGATTTATTTTCTTTTATATATATATGTATACACACACACATACATAGTAATAGGATTGCTGGGTTAAATTGTAGTTATATTTTTAGTTCTTTGAGAAATCTCCACACCACTGTCCACAGGGAATGAACAAATTTACATCCCCACCAACAGTGTATAAGTCTTCCCTTTTCTCTGCTGTCTCACCAACATCTGTTATTTTTTTACTTTTTAATGGTAGCTATTCTGACTGGAGTGACACAGTATCTCATTATGGCTTTGATTTGCATTTCTCTGATGATTTGTGATGCTGACATGCAAGTTTGTTGGTTGCTTGCATGTCTTCTTTTGAGAAGTGTCTGTTCATGTCCTTTGCCTCCTTTTTAATGAGATTGTGTTTTGTTTGTTAAGCCTTTATAGATTCTGACTATTAGATCTATCAGAAGCATAATTTGCAAATATTTTCCCCCATCTATTTACTCTGTTGATAGTTTCTTCTGCTTTGTGGAACCTCTTTAGTTTAATTAGGTGGGATTTTTCAATTTTTGTTTTTGCTGCAATGGTTTTTGAGAACTTAGTCATAAGTTCTTTGCCAAAACTGATATTCAGAATGGTATTTCCTACATTTTTTTCAGGTTTTTAATAGTTTTAAGTATTACATTTAAGTATTTAATCTATCTCTAGTTAATTTTCATATATGGTGAAAAGTATTCATCTGCATATAGCTAGCCATCTATTCCAGCACTATTTGTTGAATAGGGAGTCATATCCCCATTGCTTATTTTTGTCGACTTTGTCAAAAATCAGATGGCAATAGGTGCGAAGCTTTATTTCTAGTTCTCTATTCTGTTCCATTGGTCTATATGTCTGTTTCTTTGTACCAGTACCATGCTGTTTTGGTTACAGAAAGAAACCTTATAATATAGTTTGAAGTTAGGTAATGTGATGCCTCCAGCTTTGTTCTTTTTGTTAGCATTGCTTGGACAATTCAGGCTCTTTTTTGGTTCCATATGAGTTATAGAGTTTTTTTCTAATTCTGTGAAAAATGATATTGATAGTTTAATAGGATTAGCATTGAATCTGTAGATTGCATTGAACTTGACAGCTATTTAAAAACATTGATTCTTCCAAATCATGAGCATGAGATATTTTTTTCCATTTGTTT